>JACJUM010002819.1:18995374-19040797 GCA_020976665.1 Heortia vitessoides | reverse complement strand
TTCTATAATCACATTTGTAATCATGTTCCATTGAGGGCACACCGGGCCATGTTCTACAGCTTCACGGATACCCACCCATGGTTTTCGAGGTAGTGGTGCCTAGAAAAATATATTTGAACTATAGTAACTGTTTTTTCATCAAATAACATAAATTGATTTGTGACAGTGTGATTTTACCTGAAATCTTTGTTTTCCAACTGGGGGCTGAGCATATGGGATTCCTTTAAAACTGTAATAAGAGGATCCATCCTGAAGTTTCTTTGTTGCACCTTTTAATTTTCCTTCTTTTACAGTTACTATGGGATTGCTCTGAAAATATTTAGTTATGTCTTAGATACCTCAGTAGTTTAGTAGAATTTAATTTTAAATAGTTAAAAAAAAAATTTAGCAACATGGAAGAATAGATATAACAATGTTGACTAAAACCTTTTTTTAAATAAAGAATCTAAGAAAAGAAAAGAACATGTGTTAAAACTTAGATTTTCTTCTTCTTTCTTCTTCTAGGCATACTAGACATCAAGTACATCAAGTAATACAACATTTTGGAACAGAAACTTAGATAATTCTTTGTGTGTTTTTGAATAAATGAGAAAGATACCTACTCACCTCACCATGGATGTAATTCTATTTAAATGATAAACATTTTCTATATATTTAACACTAAGCAATATATAATGGCAATACCACCACAGTCATGGAAGCAGATATGCCCATCACCAGCAAACATTGAATGATAGTAGAAAGAGTTATATGTTGAAAAGAAGAGATACAGATACTGTAGTTAACCATACATACCCATTTAAATTTTGTCCACCTTGTTCAGGTAATGTGACAAGCAATAAATTTATTTGAATTTGACCTTGTCAGAAAAACTTAAGAATGGTCTTTGCCTGTAGCACAATAACTTCTAGCTTGCATATAAAGAACATGTCAACTATTTTAAAATTCTAGAGAAGGTATTTCAATAGAGATATGACTATGTTATCTACTTACATGACTCTGATTTAATGTGAATTTCCCTTTAAAAAACAATATTATACAGTAATCAGAAACATCATAGTTAGCCTTATTTACATATATATGCGATACACATTGCATGTAGGTAGGAATAATTAGTTAACACACTAATATTATATAAGGAAGAGCCCTTTGTAGTCAAGAAATAACACAGATACTGTTATTAACTATTCACCATGTCACAAACATTATTAGTGAACAGGATTAGTGAACACTCACCATGGTAGAAATACCACACTTTGCCCGTAGTACAATGCCTTCTAGCTTGCGTACCAGGAACATGTCAAGTTCAGCAGTTTATAACTTCAGCAGTAAGTATTTTATGAAGAGATGCTAAATCATCTACTTATCATGATTTGGAGACTTATTGAGAGTTTTCCTTCATAAAGCAATATTAAATAGTAATCTACAACATCTTAGTTTATTTAACTTGTATTATAAGAGATACAACATGCATGTAGGTATGAATAACTCTTAAACAAAATACACGCTAATATATAAAATAAGAATGTCATCAGTTGAAAAGAAAAAACACAGATACTGTAGTTAACCATACACCTGGTCACAGAAATTTATGAATGAGCGAACACTCACCATTGTAGAAGTTCCGCGCTTTGCCTGGTGCACAATCTCTAGCTTGCGTGCCAAGAACATGCAAGTATTTATAACTTCAAGAGTAGGTATTTTATGAAGAGAAGTATCTCATCTACGTAGTAACGTCTACTTAAGACACGGTGACTAAATGCGAGTTTTCTTTGAGACACACAGTGCCCGTGTGTACGAATAATTAGTAAACAAAATACACGCGAACATTTTAAACAAAATAAGTTACTATTTCTTCTATATTTCCTATAAATACAATTTATAAACATAACAGTAATTTTAAGTATGTATTTAAAAAAGTTTGAAACTTTAGATCAATACAAAAAAAAATGTTTCGCGCTTTCTGGTAGTATCGTCAAAGTCATTTAATTTTTTTTAAGAGCACTGAAAAATTGACTTATATATTTATCTGAGTTACAGAACGGACTGTCCCAAGTAATATTATATTAAAACTTGTTTGTTTTTATGATTTTTAGAAATAATTTTTAATATCTATAATTTGTAAATTTTATGTATAATGTATAGAAAAGCTAATCGTCACAAGTGTGATAATGTGATAAAAAAACGGAACGTATAACATTGCCCGCCCTTTCTAAAACTTTATAGTTTCGTTTGTTTTGAATTTAGTTTTTTTTCCTATAAGTTTTAAGAATGAAAAATTGCTCTATATGATACGAAATATTCGAAAAATATTTCAAGATATGTGACAATATAATACAGGTCAATTAATATATACACTTTAATGTTGAAAACACGATAACATTATGTAAGTTGATGGTTTTATATTAACACGATGTTATGAATTGTATCGTGCTATCCTTTGACATACAATTAAAAAATATGCAAAGGCTTAACTATAATAATCCGACATTTTTATACTTTGGCCAATCGCATCTTCTAACAGTTACACCTAACGCAATTAAAGGTATTGAAAGATGAAGATTGAATAGGACTTTCTTATCAAAAAATATATGTTTTTTTAAGATAGGTATGTGATTTTTAAAAGCTGTTGAATTCAAAACGAAACCAGGAATGGTTCGCTTTGTACGTTATTTTTTTTATCCACAATGTGAACACAACGCAGCTCTGATGCTGCCCTAATTTGGGATGAGGTTCCTACTTTACACAAATTGCGCGCCTATTTAAAACCTCAAACATATGCAGCTTATAGATTTATTATTATTCTATCTTATATATACATCTATATAGACATATTAATCCCGATAATAACACCTATTCATTTGTATAAGCTAGCAAAACATTGGGGACAGACTACCGCGATACGATCGGTCGTATTCACCAATAGGAATCCCTGAACGCTGTCTACCTGCTTGCTTATCAAACACACTTCACCCACCTTCAATGTAAATAAGGATTAGCACCATTATCAATTTTATTTTAGCCTGGAATTGTCACAAATCGGCCACCAAGGGTGATACGGGATCGGGCAAGGCAAGCATTTGTGCAAATAGTTGCGATTTTGTTTTTGTATTTTCTTATTGTTTATTTTATGATAAATTTGGGTTTGTTTTGTGGGATTTTTGCAGGTGGTATATTATTGTATAGGCCGTAGTGTCACAAGCGAACACGAATGTTCGTAACCGCACCCTTAGACGTCCGCACACGTTTGCTACGACTTGCGTGTCGTAGCTGCGTACATTTGCGTCACTGGGGGCATTACAAGGGAAATTTGTACTCGCCGGTAATCTTTTGTCGGTGTTAATGACACCGACACCGACACCATTATAGTTACTTGTGAAATCGTATATATTGTATAATATCATTCCGAAAGTAACTTACTTATGTGCCTAAATCAAAATGTTTACGTTGGTACCTGGTCCGTCGGATGAGCCTCATGTTTTGTTTTAAGTCTATTCTCATATTATTTTTTTTAATCATGATGTCAAAAAATAAAAATTTAAAAAGTAATAATTTTCAACAATGAAATTAAAAAAATAATCAATGTATTGACTTTCCTGATGTCTTCCGCTGTGTTATTGGTTATTCAAGTCTGTTTTGTCCAAGTTTTAGTTATCAGTGGACCAGATAGATGACGTGAAGCAACTTTGGGCAACATAATTTCAAAGCTTGACCACCCTTGACACTATGAATTTAAATATAATACGCACGCCTGATATATTTTATTGTGCCGTGAGGTACCGGCAGAATAGAATAGTACCTCCCACTGCGTCAGGTGTCGGAAGAGGCGACTAAGGTACCAGAACCGACAGATGGCAGATATCCATCCGAAATAGTGCAGCTCAAATGTACAAGGCGGCATTGGGCAGCAGCATCCCCGTCGCGATAGCTGCGCTCTGCAATTGCCAACACGCTTGCCCAGCGCGGCAATTATGGGAAAAAATCTCCTGTATCGGAGAGTCCGGCCGTGGACTTCCAATGGCTGGTATGATGATGATAAATATATTCAACTACTTTAACTATTGATATAAATGCACAAAAATGCTATAATCTTAAGAGCGATTGCCGCAAGGTAACCTAAATGTAAAAAAATGTTAAGTACCTCGTTACAAAGCCGTTATAAGAGCATTTAGTTAGCGTTTTATGCATTTGCATATTCTTTCATGTTAATCATAATTATGCTATTGCGTATTACCGGTGTATATTTTTAAATAGTATGTAAAATTAAACATCTATCTACGATAAACATTAATCAATGTAAATTTATGTGTGTGGTTTTTTTTTGTTAAGAAATATAAACGAACATCTATGACATTAGCAAAGATATATTGATGTCCAATTATCTCCTGCTTCCACCATTTTAATAATTGAGAAGAAACGGCACTGAATATAAACTAATTTAAAATAAGCTTTTGTGATTCCTCGTTTATCCAACCCGAAACCATCTCCACACAAATTTTTTCTCTTATCACGATATTTAATAATATAAATACAATACACAGACGAAGCTATCATTCAATCTAGAGAACTATTGCTGTATATATTGGTTTTAAAGCCACTGAAAATTTTTATTACACAGTCTAAGACCAAATAGTTCAGTACAATAGTACCACTCACTTTAAAGTTATGTCAAAAGTCTCAGGGAATGGAATATAAATGAGTGTGTGTAAAAAAGTGTCCAGTTTTATTTAATTATTGTCATAATATACCTTCCTTATGCAAGTAGGCCACTTACAAGCACTTTAAAAGAAGAATAATAAAAAAATAGGATGTGCTATATAATATTTCGCTCATATTACTGATGACCTTACGGCATAATAAGAGGCATCTTACGAGAACATATTTTAATTAGGCCTAACTTAAACTAGCTTGCCGACACCAGACGATTCTTAAAACTAAGTATAATGTAGGTCACGCGAGCCACCAGAAAGAAACCTGCATGAAAAACTGGTGTGGTGATGAATGTTCCATTAATACCAAATAGTGTTAATAGAACCCCTACCGGCGTCAGTGCTAACTAAACATTGTCTTAAAGCTAGGTTAGAGCCATTCAGTCCCAAGCAAATTTATCGTTAATATAATCTTTAACACGCTTACTACTTTCAAAATAAGCTTACTTACTTCTTAATATAGGTAATTTTAAAATTTATTTATCGTAAGCCTGATCATTGCTTTGGTATATTATTGTAAAATCTTATGCAATTCCTCTTGTTAATTCGAGATTAGAGATAAGCAGTGATTGTGACTAAATAAATGTAAGATAACATGAAACTGATCAAATTAAAAAAAATAAAGAGATACGTGAAGATTCTACAATCACTACTGAAAACATTAACAAAAAGGTGTCTAATTAAATTCTGGGGAAATATTCCATTTCTGATGACAGAGTTCTGATCACCTCTCTTAAATATTATTAAAAGTAAACTTATCCAACATCAGTTGAACTATTATTATCAGTTAATTATATTCTTTAACAGTAAAAGCTATATATAAAAAAACAAATATTCCTACTCATAAAATGACCTGTACAAACGTTTGCGAAGCAATAAAACCACTGGCAATCGCATTCAATTGCAAAATCAATCAGTGCGCTACTCAAATATTGTTACTATTTGTTCAAATGGTGCAATGTTGCGAAAATTAATATAACGCTATCTCTTCACAGCTGACGGCCAGCATTATATTCTCACACTAAACAGACAGACGGCATGTTAAAAAAACTAATTACAATAACTACAAATGTTCGTACGATACAGCCAAACTCTCCTAATATAGTCGCGTTTATTACAAATATTGTTTGTGATTGTCGTGTATCTTTAGTTATTTGTTAATAAGTGTCATGATTTAATGTCTTGTACCGCTGTCAAGATAATGTCAAATGCATTTGACGTAGGGCGAATGCACACGGCTGTTTATCGATAGGTTTTCGATATAATTATCTCTACACTATTAAGCGTGGGCTATTAAACTATTCAGCTATTAGACTAACTTTTTTTTTTATAAATAATTACTTTGAGAGGTTTTATGCATAGAAAATGTTGAAATATATTTAAGGTTATTAATTGAATATCCATTTCCTTCTTTATCGATTGCTTCAAACTTTTAAAAGTTTGACATTTAAATGTTTGTTTTACCTACAACATTGGAGAAATGGCGCTGACATCTTAGTACAAAAAGAATACTGGGGAAAATTCAACTTATCAGCGTGAGGTCTCTCTAGTATATCTTTAGTGCAGTCCCCTTTTAAGTGCCAGATGCAGGTTCGAGTCTTGAGACAATTTTTTTAGTATATATCGTCTTTGTGATCAAAGTTTGTCTTCTTGATAAATAAAACACCAGCGCAAGCAAATCCAACCTAAATAAAGTGCAAAGTATCAATTGAAACCAGAGTTGTGCTAATGTTTTATTTCAATATTTAATATTTATCTTATATATATTGCAAGAAGACAGTCATTGGCATTTTAAAAACATTGGCAAACGATTTGTCATTTTCATGATAACTTGTATATTAGAATTAAGTCAAGCATTGAATTAGACTTTTGTCTTAATTGAATATTACCGTTGGGTACCGGAAGAATAAAATAGTAGCTACTTATGAAAGAGACAACTTGGGCTCTGAAACCCACAGATATATCCGTAACTGCCATTAAATTGTCAAAAGACAGGAATGGGCTGCAGTATTCCCGTCGCGAAATTACGCTCTGCGATTGCCACCACGCCTGCCCATGAAAAATGCCCATGCCCATGTAAAATTCTTCCTCTTTTGAAGAGGTCTATGTCTAGCAGTGGACGTTCTGCTATGTCCATGATGATAAAGTGTAAATTATAAGGCTAAGATTATCGAAGGACTAACGTTGATTAAATTGGAAACGTCGGATGTAGTATCACGAATTACATGTGTGAGAAAATAAATAAATATAACGTCGTGACCTTCGATAAATTCATCTTATTTTCAGATTTCCACAAACACCGGTATTATGCGATATGGTTTTGTTGGTAAACACCTTGTGCTAGAATGTTCTGCGTAGTTTCTCTTCAACAACTTAACGTTTATATATGTAGGTTTGCAAGATGTTTTTTTTCTTTTCGGAAACAAGGTTCAGCCTGTCCCATGTTTTACCCCGCAATGCATTATGCTCTTGAACCATCTAACCCTGCTACTATACATTCAAAACACCCCATAAAAAAGAGACCGTTTAGTTTCCTATAAAGAGTTGCACCGTCATTATTTACAACCCCTTTGGATAAGCCTTTAACAACAACGCATTCTAACATTTTAAAACTACGACCCACAATGGATGATGCATTGATTTTTTTTCTACCATCAAAGGATTAAGCTAAAGTTGGCTCTGTGAATGTTTTAATATTTAAAAGATTAACGTCATGTTAGTAGCATGAGTAGGTAAATATTGTCGGTTATTATAATGTTTTTATTTGTTAAAATTATTTAACTATTATACACATGTATTGTTTTAGTCCTAAGTATCTAAAGGGCTAATGAAGCTAATTCAGTTGAGCCAATTTTTTTAAACCTCAGTGTTATAGCCTAATGATTATATCTATTTGTTTTATTTGAAGTAAAGTGATTTTTTCCTCAACAATTATGTTCATACTTAATTTATTCTTCATTCTGTTGCTTTTTTAAGGTATTGTCTAATAGTTAAAATGCTTGTCAAACGTACACGAACACAATTTAAATATTCTTAGCGTTGCGCTCATAATATCGCAAATGAGCAAATATTCAAATAACAGAATGTGATACAAAACACAATATTTAGCTAGCTGTAAATAAAAGAATAACCAATTGTTATTTAGATAAACTCAGGACTTCTCGAAATAACTCTAGATGTAGGAATGTTATCGCAAATGACTTAAAAGGTATCAGCTGTGACGCAGTTGCCTCGCATGACACCTGTTACAGGGGAAGGTTAAAGTAAACACTCTTTCAGTGACCCACGGCTTACACTAAGGACTTTCAATATTAAAAAAAAAAGAAACAGTACTCTCATAGCAACAATTTTCAGTTTAACAAAATCAATTAACCGATCGCAACAAGCAAATAATAACGGGTCGCGATCGCTCAGTCCGCAGAATTATGCTCGGCGGTGAATGGGTTCGTTTTGACGGGAGGGGTGCGCGGGTGCCAGGAATTATAGGGATGCTGTATGTAGCGTCGTTAATGTATTTGTGTCGATATTTGTTTATTACACTGGCTATTTTTATTTTATGTGTGGGTAGATTAGATTTTACAAGGACACTATCTATATCTATTCAAACTTAACTACGTTCTTTACAGAAAAACTACAGAAATACTGATGTTTATTGTATCTGTATGCTGTGTAGCCAAATTTACCTATCGGGGTTAAAGTTATTCACATCTACAGGACGCTTTGCGGGGGATGCTGTTGAAAACGTTAAGAAAGAACAAAAAGATAACGCTTTGTTAAGGTTACAATTTAAAATGAATTGCGATCTTGCAATTCTTTTTACACTAATCACTCTTTTTGTTCATTTATTTATAGACAAAAATTTATTTATTTTGTAGTTACTACATTTAGTTACTACATTTTTTCTTTTTAATTAACACGTCAATACGTTGGTACAGTTAGAGCTTGTTAAACCTTGTAGGTTATAATGTACAATTATTTTTAATCTAGGATTAGAGCATGTCTCCAGCAACTCTGTAATTCAATTTAAGGAAATTTATTTATTTTTTGCACGTTAATAAAATATAATTCAATACTATAATAACACATCTTTATAACCACTTATTACTAATTTTCAGATGAAATATATCGAGATTTTTAAATAAAAAAATTTATTTTCTACACTTTCGTGTTGGTGGGCTATTATTCAGTACTATGTTTCTGAGAAAAAGTAGATACATGAAAACTTGCTGTCTATGGTGAATTTAGAATTTAAATGAAAATGTCAATAAAAATTAATTAACAAGGGTCACTAAATTGACGTCTCATAAGAATCAAGGTTAAACTTTGCAAGTCTGTTTTCCAAGTTACTTACTTTAAAATAAGATGACTAACCAACCTTTCTTGTAATGATTTAAACCTGCTTGTGAGATTTGCATGACAAGGTGAAGATTTTTCCTTTTTTGAATGGTACTGTGGCTTGAAATATAAAACAGTACTAGATTATTTATAAAATGTAGATACGGCTGCTCAAAAGGAGTAAAACTATTTTAATCACTTTGTTCTTCAGTCACAAAACTGTATTAACTGTAGCCAGAAAAGAACGTGTATATCCAAGCATATGGAAAACGATGGTCTACTGTATTATTTACAATGACCATTTGCAAAATAATAATTGAAATTTTAAATCTGAATCACGCATACAACCGATGCTATTGGAGATTACTTGGGGGTGCCTATATCCAGCGGTGAACGTCTTATAAATTAAAAACAAATATACTATCGATGAATCTTTCGATAACACGGCTGACACTATTAACCCTTGCAATGCACATGTACGAGCACATTATAACGTATTCATGGTCTCTCGAGCGTGCCGACTGCAAAGTAACTAAACTACCCTAACCCGTCGCTCGCTGTTTATTATTTTAAATGGCGCGCACAGTCGAGATTTAGAGCTTTAGTTTGGGGTTGCACCTGACTTGTATTTCAAATACGATAATAATGAGTTTTTTTATCAACATCATCAGTCATTGAAAATCTTGTGTTGGAACCAGGAAATTTGCCCATAATTGCCACGCTGGGCAAGCGTGTTGGCATTTGCAGAGAGCAGCTCTTGCGACGGGGATGCTGCTGCCCATCCCTGCCACATGCATTTGACCTGCACTGTTTAGGATAAATATACCGCTAGCTGTCGAGTTTAATAACTCAGTACCTACTTACGAGACCTGGAACAGCGGGACGGATTATTCTACTCGACCGGAACCTCACAGATTTTTTTTACTATGAAGATAGGCCTGCTGATAAAGATCAGTTTCTGATCAAGACTGAAACTGCACAGTGTCAAATAAGAGTCGACTTTAGTCCTTTCAATTTGGCTTGATTAAAATGACATGTCAACGAAGTAGCCTCGCGCGAGTTTTCTTAATATTGGTATTGTTGTACATGGCATTACAATTTATTTGAAGTAACTTTTATATATTACACAGGTTTCATTTACATCATGTTATATAAAACAAAATTTAAAAAACACGCTTAATTTTTTTTTCATTGACTAGATCACTAATTGGTGTACAAAGTTTCATGTCTTGTGCCCGCAATCGGGCCGGTCAAAAACAGCATACCTGCAAGAAAGCATTAGGCAAACCTGCGACATAAATGTATCCTCATGAAACACAAGGCGACACTGCCAGAAACTCCCTTTTACTGACTCCTACTCTTAGTTGTTTGTCAAGAATAAATGCTGCAATAAAAAATATCGGCATAGTCGAACACGCCCCCGAAAGTTTTCAACCCTTTATGTGCCCCGTGACGGAGTTTGTCAACGATTCCGCATATCAACCATTCAATTGGAACCGGCGTTTGGTGTTAAAATGTTTCTTTGTACTCGCATTTGGCAAATCAACCGTTAAAACACCGGCTACATTCAGGTCTGTTAATTTATGACCAACGCTGTAACATGTTATGAACAATTGGACGGGCTCGATAGCGCAGATGATGTGATCTTGTCTTGTGCGCTAAAGGTCGTGGGTTCGATGCGACGAACCACGAACCACGAACTTACGAAACAAATATTTACATATTGATATTAATGTTTGTTCTGTATCTGGTTTTTATATATAAGTATTTAAGTAGTAGGTGTATTTGAAATTCCTCTGTTGACTGATGTCCGCAACAGAAGTGATTTAAGCGACTTATCTTAGAGTCAGGTCAATGTATGAGATGTTGTGGGAATAAATTACTTAATTTCGTAGTTACGATTTTGTAATATATTAATTATAATAATCATTATCATTATATTAGCCATAGAAAGTCCCCTGTTAGACATAGTCCTCCCTAAGACAGGGTGCTTCTCCTACAATTGCCGCGTTAGGCAGGCGTGATGACAATCGTAGAGCACAACTTTACGACGAGAATGCTGCTGCAAATCTATACCTTGTAATATTTAAATTGTGTTATTTTGTATAGATGTCCATCTGTCGGTTCCGGTACCTTAGTCGCCTCTTACGACACCTGGTACACAGAGAGGTACTATTATACTATCTATCGGAACGAAGAAGAATAATAAAAGAAATATAAGAATAATAATAATATAAAAATAATACTATATTTTAAAAACAATTATAATAACCACGTTTTAAATTACATTTTGAAGAACTGACACGGTAAACACTATACTTATTGGTAAACAATAAGTTAATTATTCATTATTGGTTTTGGTGTATTAAATTTATGTTTTGTATCTTATTAATATTAATACTTATGAGGTACTGGCTGAGTAGAATAGTACCTTCTCTTGAAGCAAGTATATCGGACCGTCAGATAGAAATATATCCACCCGAAACAGTTTAGCTCAAATGCAACAAGACGGGGAGTGGCAGCAGCATCCCCGTCGCGAAGCTACGCTCTGCGATTGCAACCACGCCTGCCCAGCACGGCAACTATGGGCTTATTCCCCCTTTCTTGGAGCTGTGTCCAGCAGTGGACGTTTTACCACTACTGTAATAATTTTTCTAGCCATTTACCGGAATATATTTTAACAAACACTTAACAGACAATTTTGCAAACTTATTAATGGATACAAAAATATGCATGCAAAATAGATTAAAAATGTATACATTAACTCATGTCTATTTCTCATCTTTGTTAGGTTTTTCTTACATTAGCGTCGGTTCAAGGTAAACCGAAAAATAACTATGACAAAATTGTTTGGTCTTTAAGTCCTTCAAGCGCATTATTATAAGGTAAAAGGAGAAGCTGACTGACTCACATATCAGATGTCTTTTAAAGTGTATGGCACTAAGAAAGAATTTGGAAAATTAACCCCCTAAGAGGGTAAATCAGACGTGCAAATTTAGTATGAAAAGTAGTAGATTAGTTAACTTTTCTATAAAACACGTGTAAAATATTGTTTTCGAAAATCATCCCTCAAAATAATTAAGGTTATGAAACTTCTACAATTGGATAAAACAGCGGGGTGCTGCTAGAGAATTATAAATTCTTTACTGTAGGTACTTACATTTCCAATAAGTAGAAAAATATTATAAACTTAATAATAGTATCGAGAAATCTCAGTGGAAATCAGACTCAAGATCAAACACGAACACGGCAATACAAAAACACATCCCATTACGACATGAAAAATGTGTAGGCACCGCGTCTGATCCAATATTTATATAATTTATGGTATGTCGATACCGACAAAGGGTTGCAATAAAATACTAACAGTTCTCGCTCGCACTATTAAACTATTTAATCAATTAAACCGTACCATTGCTACGAGTTGGGCTTTTTTGTCCCATATGGTGTTTTTTAAAGTGATCAATGACATCAGTTATTTATTTATTATATTAAAAATATAGTATTAACTAGACGGTAACCTAGGAGATGTGTACACGACATGTATGATTATTTTTTATCAAACAAGACGTAAATAATGATTAAGAGTACAAGCAAAAAATAAAATAATACGATAAATTATTTTTCTGCACTAGGTGATTAATTAGTGTTTGTAGAAATAAGAATATGTCAACAAATAACAATTTTCCTTTCAATTCGTTTAGGAAACCTAGTGACTTATGTACGATTGTCACCATTAGTTTTTCTTGCAGGTGACCAGGTACCGGCGGATTAGAAAAGTACCTCTTTCTGTAACAGGTGTCGTAAGAGGCGACTGAGGTAAGGAAACCGATAGATGGTGGTATAATCATCCGAAATGACGCAACTTAAGTACTGCAGGGTGGGGATGGGCAGCTGTCGCGAAAGTTGCGCTCTGCAATTACCACCACGCTTTCTTGGGGAGGCCTATGATCAACAGTGGACTTTGGCAAGCAGTGACATTGGCCTCTCAATGAAAAAGGGAATTTTGCCCATAAATGCCGCCCTGGGGATGCTGCTGCCCATTCCCACTCTGTGCATTTGATCTATACTGTTGCGAATGGATATACAGCTATCTGTCGGTTCTGGTACCTTAGCCGCCTCTTACAACATCTGTTACAGAGGTAGGTACTATTCTACTCTGACTGTATCTCACGGCCAACCTTGCTATAAACATAGTTATAAAACCTGTCTGGTACCGGCAAACTAGATCACATTATGACATTAAATGACCCCAATTATGACTCTTATAACACTGGTTTTCACTGGACTGACATATCAACGCAAGACCTAAATTTTAAGGGTTAGAAACTTGTAATTTTGCACAGGATTTATTTATAACGTTTAGATAAAGACCAATGATTTTTTGGGATTGTCTAATAGGTTAAGCAGATATACAGTAGAATTCGTTTATGACCCCACGTATGTTGAAGTTTGGTTTTCATACAAAATGTTTAGCAACTTGGTTGGATATATTGACATTTCGTTTTTGAATGACCTATTTCAAGAAATGATATCCGGTTATGGTGACAAGATTCCTAACATTTTTTATTTTCGTGTTCATAGCCACGTCTCTCTTTGCGACTATATTGGGCGAACGTGCGCCTCGTATTTATTTTTCATAATTCACATACGCTTTGTAATTTATTCAAATAAATAGGTACCTAACAAAAATACTAAGTTGCTTGTATGTACATATGTTAAGTGGTTACTTTGTATGACCTCCGCCTAACATGGCGAGTTTGTCGCTTCCCTTCGATGTAATTTCAAGCGGACTCTACTGTAAATATTTGTCCCGGGTACGGATCGAACACTAATTCATATACTCTACACACAAATAATTTCTATGAACCGTCAAACCTAAATTGAAACGTTTGAAAGTTTTATACAATCAAAGAGGGTGAGTGTTTGACTCAACATTTTGCAAAAACTAAAGCAGTGGGCGTATCCCATCGAGTGCAGGCCCAACACCATAAATCGGGGAGCGCGGCGTCCCGGCCCACAGTGGGGCACGCGCGCGCGCCGTCGTCGCATTGGGCTGTAGGTATGGAGTGACGAACTTTGTAGTGAATTTACTGTACGACCGTGTGAGTGTTAAATTTACAGGCAACACTCCGCCTGAGCAGAGTAAGTAATATACTTGTTTTTTTATTTATGAAATTGACTATTTGCATTCAAGTGTAGGTATTGTTATGTCTTTGAAATTATACCGAGAAAGGCTTGAGATGACGGGCCCGATGGCGTAGATGGCAGTGATCCTATCTTTTGCGCCAAGGGTTGTGGATTCGATTTCCACCCAGGGCAAATATTCATATGAAGATATTTATGTATGTTCTGTATCTAGGTGTTAAATATACTTATGTATTGAAGTAGTATGTTTGTGATTCTTATGTTGTCTGTAACACGAGTGCTTTAAACGACTTACCAAGGAATTCCCGCAACATCATTACATACATTGACCGTAAGGTCAATTAATGAGATGTTGCAATCAAAATTACTTAAATAAAAAATGTAGAATTTAATCAGTAATATTTTATTTTGTTCAAAAATGCATGTTATGACTTGTAGTGCGAGTCTAATAGAGGTTTCACAATTTATATCCGTTTAATTTCTATAGGAAGAATTGAAATTATTAATATATATACCTATATACTACAGATAGTCAAACAAAATAATTAGTTTTCTAACTTCTTGCATTTGAATTTCCATATATCTAATAACAGTTATAAGATTTATATCAATTAAAGTTTGACAAGGTTGTTCACTAGTTATATAATTTTATAGTGAAAATATAGCCGGCTATAATTACGATAAGAATTTCGTCAACTTTCCTCATTTTATTAGTATTTTTATAAATTAAATTTCATATAATGTTTGTTCATCATGAGCGGGAACGGGTTAAATCGTCCTGCTTCATGGACAATATATAAAGTACGGTGAACAAAAACGAGTGAACATTTACACCGTCAATTCAAAAAGAAACTTAATCATCATATCAGCCATTGGGAGCCCACTGCTGGACATAGTTCTCCGCGAGAAAGAGGGAATACTCTCTTCTATTGGCACCACGCTTGCTCAGCGCGGCACTTATAGGCTCAAATCTTCTCCTCCTAACCTTCGACGGCTGATTGGACGATGTTAACATACATATATATTAATTTATTAGGAATGTGTGGAGCATTTAAGGTTAATCGACGGTTTCCGAATACCAAAACATACATCTCTCTCAGTCCACTAATAAGCGACACGCGTCGAGCCGACGCTCGCTTGTTTGAGTCCTCACCTCTTCCGCAAACGAACGCGTGGCAGTCGCGTGCACAAAACAAGTGTTCAGAGTAATTGATAATAAATCATACAACAATAAGTCGAAACTGATATCAATGAGAATCGGACGTACCTTATAGATTAAAACGTCGATAGAATTGTCATTCGTCTCGATAAGTATTGACGACGCTTCAAAGCATCTAACAAAGATGGCGATTGGGTCTCGTTTGCGGACACCAAAATTAAATAAAATTAAAGATTTAATAAAAAATAATGAGCAATTATGGTAATATAACATTCTATATGTTTAAAAAAGGCTACTGGGTGGTTTAAGCATGTATATATATATGTAGAAAATGTTCTGTTTGATTACCTCTTAATTATTTCCGTAAATAATTTATAAGGCTATGATCAATCGGCACTCGTGTACCAAGAAATAATTAAACACAAAGGAGGCATGGGCACATCCTATATTTTCTTACCTTGAACGCAGTTACGTAACACATAAATATGTTAAAAAAAAACCCTAAGAAAGTACTTTCGAAAATTTTCTTAACTGAACTAAATGAAGGTTGAATTATTTTTGTGACAATGATGATAAACAATATCTATACTAGCAATAACGACATATGCGTGCCGTGCTCCTCAAACAGCAACGATCGCGTGCCGGTCGCGTGTTCCCTCACAGGTGGCGTACTACTTGATTGTTACATATACACGGCTCAAGTCAAAAGTGATTCCAATCTCACTTGTGTTGGTATTTTAATGATAGATAACAAAAACCACTTTTTAATACTATAAGCCTGAATCACATTTATTATTATTCCACGTAGCATGATAGTAAGCTCACTGCAGCCTATTGTAATATCACAAGGATATCACTAGCACGGTGTCAACCTTGAAGATATTATGTCACATTACCCAGTGCGAACACTGCTATTTGGCAGTAGAAATAGGTGAGTGAGGTACCAATGCAGTTGACCTTTGTATGAAGTCTACCTCATGTATTATGCTTTAGCATATATATATTGGAACCAGATAATTTTTTGATTGCTTCATTATTACTTGTCATTATACTCATATAGTTGTTTTCTATTCTTTTGAGTGTAGTTACAACAATTACTCCGCAAGATGACAGCATTGTTTTAGATGAATTTAATAAGATTTGATAATTGATTCTTCTTCTTCTATTTTCTGTATTAATTGTATGTTTATGTTTAAAAGTCTTCATAGAACTAAAATAATTTTTATTGCCTTTTAATAACACGCGTACATATCGAACAGTGTTAATATAAATATAAAAAAGTTATACTAGTTTTTACAAGTCATACTTTGACAGGACAGAAAGGTTTAATTTGTGTAATAAGTGTAAACTAGTTTGCTATTTGATGTACTTTCCTATTTTGAAACAGACTATCGCGTGCCTGACACGTGCCGGACGCGTTGGCAACCATGTTTTACAACACCTCAAACGAATTAAGTGTTAAAAATGAAGCATATTGATACGAAGCGTCTACATGAAGAAAGCCTGCTTTAGTTCCTAAAGTATGTTTAGACTTGTAAAAGTTTCCTTCGATTGTCACCGGGAAACCCGATAAATCACGATTAATGTCGTCATCATCATAGTAATAATAATTATATATTCACATTACATCTCATACATTGATCTGACTCCTTGATAAGTCGCTTAAAGCACTTGTATTATGGACATCAGACTACAAATGAATTACAAGTATACTGCTATATATATTTCACACCCAGACACAGAACGGACATAAATATAATCATATAAATATTTGTCCTGGGTTTAATTTTCGTTCCGGATCCGAGTATAATGCCATCCCCGCTCTGTTGCACTTGAGCTACACTATTTCGGATAGATATACCACCATCTATCGGTTCCTGTACCTTAGTTGCCTCTTACGATACCTTGGACCGGGACCAGTACTATTTTACATTGCTGGTAGGTACTCGGGAAAATTAATTAGTTACATCTTTTTTTATTACGTGCAGTGTTGATGGCACACATGTGCTCGTCTCATATTTTCCAACGAAGTACATAAACTGTTATGTACTGATTTCTATGTGCTTCATAATTCCTCCATATCTTTTTTTTTACACACGCCAAGTTGAGTGAAGAACCACGCAAACCTTACGAGTCAACTTCAAATTTACTCAGGTTTAAAGTAACAATATATCGATATTGATACAGACAATTCATGTATATTGATTTAAATTGCTACACAAGTATAATTTTGTACAAGATACAAATAATTCTCAAAAAACAAATGTAAAGCACTGAACCTGATCGTAATTAATAATAACACTCAAGCGCCCCTAAATCGGAAATCTGTCGCCGGAAGTAGGAAGTGATAAAGTTCAACTGACTTTCCGTAACAGACGGTCACGCGAGCAGCGCGGTCACCTGTCAGTCGGACGTGAAAATTATGCTAGATCAAACATTAGGGTACAACTTACCCCACAAAAGTGCGGTGTGTAATAATATTTAAGCTTTAAACCTAAATTACTAGAAGCCAAAATATAAAGCACATGGAGGTTTTGTTTTTACATCATTCAGTGAAGCCTATTTTTGCCTATAATTAACAGCCTGTTTAGGATGGATATACCGGCATCTGCCGGTTATAGTACCTCAGTCGCTTCTTATGACATCTAGTGCAGTGGGAGGTACTAATCTATTCTGCCGGTACCTCACGGCACAAATGATGTGATTAAACATAAAATACCCGATGCTACAGGAGATTCCTTGGGGTGGTCTATGTCCAACGATCTACGTCCTACGACTGATATAATGATGTAATGAAGACCTTAAACCGAACTCAATATATCTTTAAAAAATAAAGTACACAATAAATAATAATTTTGTAACAAATACTCGTTCACTACTCATAATAAAACTATTTTTAAGCCATTTTTTATCATGAAGCACACAGTATTAATTGCTATCGATACTCATTTTTTCTTTCCATTGTTACAGAATAAATATGTTTTCTACCGACTTCGAAGACTACTGCGACTTTAACGACAGCATATGCAGCAATGACTCCGGTTTTGAGAGATCGTACGCCGATTCCCTGGCAACACCAACGTCAGCAAATAGCACTCCGTTAAAATACAACACACCGGATCTTGGAGTGTCCCTCACCCCGCCCAAACAAACAAATGTAAGAAGAAAACTCTTTTGCGGCGATCATGAATTCTCGTATCAAGATCCTGTAGACGTGAAAGCATTTGAAGACAACCTACAACCACTGGATAACACGTCAACTCCTATTAAAACTAAAGATAAGAAACTGAAAGAAACTAATAAACCAAAAAGAAAATATGCAAATGGAAAGAACAGAGTGACAAGATGCAAGAGCCCGACTCAGATAATGAGGATAAAGAGGAGTAGAAGAATGAAGGCTAATGATAGAGAGAGAAACAGGATGCATATGTTGAATGAGGCTTTAGATAGATTGAGGTGTGTACTTCCAACGTTTCCTGAAGACACGAAATTAACGAAAATCGAAACGCTGAGATTCGCCCACAACTACATCTTTGCTCTAAGTCAAACATTGGATTCACTAGATAATATAAACTCAAGCGATTCTTCCACTGAAGGTTTAAATGTAAATTTTGACAAACTGCAACATTATTCGATTCCCGGAGAGAAAATAACCAAAGATGCTTTTAGAGACATGTTCCTTGTACCGAACAAGACTGAAGAGTATAACAATGACGGTAGTTATAGAAGTTTCCAAGGGTTCAGTAAACCCTTTCCTAATGGTTCCAATTTTATGCAGACTTCTGAAGGGGTCCTGATTAATGTAGGCAACGTGACGGTGTCTGTGAACAACAAGGGAGGAAACTGTATAACATCTACTACTGGAAGTGGTTTCTTTACGCATCCATCCAGTTTTGGAGACGATTTAAACCAGCAGAACTTTTACCAACCGCAACGGAACATCCCTATCAATAATTATAACGAAGTGTACGATTCGAGTATTCTCAACACCAATGAAGGTTATTTCAATCAGGCTAATTATGAAATATTTAAAAACGCTTTTGAGAATGCTAAATCTAAACCTTACCCTAAACTGAACGATTATACTTCAAATTTTTCAAATAGCTATGGTACTAATATTTATTCGCATAATGAAAAACATTATTATGCTGGTGATAATTATTCCCAAACAAGTTTCTATTACAACCAAAGATACCACAAAGATTTTTATAATAGAGGAACCAGTATTATAAATGCTCAAATTTAAGGCAACTGATGTCAATTGATTGATAAATTTTGTAATATATCTAGTCATTTAACTGTAAGATACTTTTGAACACTTTTACACATTGTTTAGAAATAAGGATTATTGTGAATTTAATGTAAGACAATACTTTTTCAAGATTGTATAACGTGAGTTGGAATTGCCAAAGTTTATAACTAGTCATTTTTGTACAAGGTAAAAATAAAGAAATTTGTTTTTATATACAGATGATTTTATTTAAACCTGGAGTCAAATCGCTTTGTGTAGTCGCCAACACAGGGAACTGCACTGAATTCGCACTTGATTTAGTTTGTAATAATAAAAGGAGAAATCATGAATATAAATCAAATAGGAACAATGGTGGCTAAAGAGCGAAAAGTTGTGAATGCTCTTGCGCACCCCTGTGCGCGCTATTGTTCGGGTCTGTACAACGTTTACCAGTAACACTTCTCACTCAGTTTGTCAATTTTCAACTTTATGCCTTTGTAATAAGGAACATTTTCAGGTATAGACGAATTTTGTAGGGTTCTATAGGGGCACCCGTTTGTCTAAAGTTACGAAAACTAATGTTTGCTTTGGAAATTCGTTTCGGCCTATTTTGTTGTGAACGTCTGTGTTTGCCCCAATGATCCGGGTGTCATGTAGTTTTGTATAGACGTTATTACGGCACATCAAACCGGTGAATGATTATGGTCTTAGCTATTATTTGGGGAATGCCGTTATGTGGGTGCAGCTCAAATTATTATAACTATGCTAATAATATATTATTATTTTAGGATAGTTATTATATACACCATTGTCTTAAAAATATTTCCATGCAGTTACGAACTCGCATAGTGATGCCTATCCAAAAAATATAAATACAATGTTATAGAGTTTTTCAAGCTTTTAACCTTATGCATTTTAGTCATGTCAAACCGTGAGCTACCGTCGGAGTAGAATAGTACCTTTCTCTGTACTAGGTGTTGTAAAAGGCGACTGAGGTACCGGAACCGATTGATGGTGGTACATTCATCCAACTCAGAACAGCTTAAATACTGATACTGAGTGCAGCAGCATCCTCGTCGCGAAGATGCGCTCTGCGATTACCACCAAGCCTGTCCAGCGCGGCAATTATAGGAAAATTCCCCTTATTTTAGGATGTCCTACTGTGGACTCATTATGGCTAATATGATGATTTCAGTTGTTAATATTCTTATGAAACATTTTTCTTTCTAATTGTCAAGACATTCATTCATAAAGTGTATCTATAATTTCCAAATAGTTAATCAAATTATCACAAGAAATTAACACACAATCATAATTAGAAAATTACGTATGGTTGAGCCACAAAAAATCTGGGCATCCGTCACGGATCATTATTTCTGACGTTAAAATCGTTTGTAACGGAAAATGATACAATCACTTATTAATAAACCAACGCCGTATTCCACCTAATGTCATCATCAGCATATCAGTGGTGGGTCGTCCTGCTGGATAAGCCCAGTCCCCAAGACCTTTTCTGAAATGTTTGTACTCGTATCATAATTATTACAATAGGTAGACGTAATCGGAAATTAATCGGATCTAATTAAGAAAGTAATCGAAAATGGCAATCAGTCGGTTGCGGTACTCCACTCACTTCTAATAACACCTGGCACACAAAAAGGTTTTCTTAATTTAATCTGATTAACGTAAAAAATATTTATTTTTAATTATTACCGTGAGGTACCGGCACAGTAGAATAGAACCTCCTCCTGTACCAAGTGTCGTAAGAGCCGACTAATGTACCAGAGCCGACAGATGGTGGTATATCCATCCGGAACAGTATAGCTCAAATGCACTGGGTGGGGATGGAGAGCAGCATCCCCGTCGCAAAAGCGGCGGTCTGCGATTGCCAACACGTTTCTAAAAGAATTTAAATGGCAAAATTGCCCATTTCTTTGGGAGGCCTATGTCCAGCAGTGGACTCTAATGGCTGATATGATGATGATGATGACAATGATGAAATATTAGTTTTAATGATCTGTAAGATAGTGGCAGAGTAGAATTGTACCTTTCTCTGCATTACGTGTCATAGGACTAAATCACGGGAACCAACAAACGGGGGTTTATCCATCCGAAACATTGGGTTTAATAATCTGATAAATTTCCCTACAAAAATCTGTGTGTAATATAAAAATAATATTTTTAAATATATATGGATGTATACACAACGAAATAACATTTATTAAAATTAGGTAATTAAATCAGAGGTAAAGAATAGTCCTTGTTTTATCAGATACCTGATATGTATTACCATCACGCAACGATTAATAGGAGCAGAACATCGCCATCAAAAGTGTATTTAAAATAAAACATGTCGCCCAAACATACTATTCTACGCGGTCACAGATTGTATATATAAATTCATCGTGTCAATTATGGAAGTCCACTGCTGGACAAAGGCATCCCCAAGGATATATGAATTTTGCCCATAATAGCCGCGCTGAGCAAGCGTGTTGGCAATCGTTGAGCTCAGATTTCGCGACGGGGATGCTGCTGCTCACCTCCGTTCTCGAACTTCAGCCGCTCACGACACCTGATATAGGGGCAGGTACTATTCCACTCTGCCGGTACGTCACCGATCATTATACTCTGAGAAACAATTATCTATCAATAATAATAAGCCACGTTCAACGTTACAAAGTTGTCTGTCCCATTGTGTTCAACTACAATCGAAGGTGTTATAATCTGTTCTCGTTGCTGGCTACCACAAGTCACCCCAACTGTGACAACATTGACCAGTAACAATGCATCGTAACTAACGGATGATCTCGCTTCTGCTAATTTAGTAGGGATCTTCGGATTTCATCAGTTTGAATAATAATTCGATATACAATGTAGTAGACACAATGACTTTACGGATTTTCAATTGTCTCATGGAATCTCCCATAATTAAAGAGCCAGAGTTCAAGTCTAACAGTCATGTTGCGTGATATCTATATCTCTATTGACGGACCCGATGGTGTTGTAGTGATACTGTCCTGGGCGCTAAAGGTCGACAAATATTTATTTGATAAGTATTGTGTTTGTTCTGTGTTTGGATATTATTTTCATCATCTTATCCATTATCTCATCATTATCTCAGCCATTGAAAATTCACTGCTGGACATAATTGTCACGCTGGGTAAGCGTGTTGGCAATCGAAGAGCGCAGCTTTTGCGATGGGGACGCTGCTGCCCACATCACCCAGTTTCAGATGGATATATCACCACCTGTCGGTTCTGTTACCATAGTCGCCTCGTTCGTCACCTTGGGCCGGAAAAGGTACTATAGTATAGTATAGTATTTAAGTATTATATTTCTAATACCTCTGTCACAATCACACAAAATCAAACTTAGCCGTGTAAACCTTTTTTAATTGTTTCCAACAAAGCCTGTTCAAAATATTTTTTTTTACCGTTACACACATGGGTGAAGCTTACTCCGGGTCTTAGACCCCAATATTATTGTGTTGTTGAGAAATCGGACCAGCATGCTCTTAACCAATATACTATGCGGGCTGCCATATTCATCGCATAGAGTAGATTTTTCATTTCCATCTTACCAACATTTCAAAATAGCGAAAGGCGTTCATGTGACTAAAATATGAAAAGACAAATTATCATAACATATTTATAATGCACAGAGATAAGCCTTATTGCACAAAGCTTCTGCTAACGCATAACGCAAATTTTATTCTTTAAGATTTTGCTACTTTAAGTAACTACATATATAGATATCTTTTTAATCCATGATAAGATCCATGATCAGAATCCATTATAAGAGGTGAAACTCCATCAATATATCGATCAGTCATCATTACAGCCTTTGGAATCCCACTGCTGGACATAGGCCTCCCCAAGTTAAGGGGAATTTAGCCCATAATTGCTGCGCTGGGCAAGCGTGTTGGCAATGTCATTTAAGCTACGCTGTTTCGGATGGATATACCGATTACCTTCAGCAAGTCCAATAGTAGACTGTCTAGGGATATTATGTTTACAATGACAAGCCATTTAAGTAAATTATACGTTTATAAGTAATAAAAAAATGTATACATTGTACATACGTAGCTCGAATTCATGGGGTGGGGATGGGCAGTAGTATGCTGGTCGCGATTGCCAACATGCTTGCCCAGAGCGGCAATTATTTGCAGAATTCTCCTTGTCTTAGGGAGGCCTATGTCCAGCATTGAACTTCAAATAGTTGTGATGATGATGATTGAAGTATAGTAGTACAGTAAGCAACAAATCAATCTACCTAAATTTGTAATTTTTTAACAGTCAATTCTGAACTCAATGGCTTGCTCTTATAGAATAATATCAATTGTGAAATTTCGACAGATTTGGGTCCGTTGATCTGTTGCTGTAGGTACCTATTTCAATTAAGCCACAAATTAATAATTCTAAAGTAATCGAATTCCCCCAATTAACATCTCAATGGTTAACCATCTCATTACGTTATCTCCCCACCGATCGGCGGCATACCCATTAACAGCGCACACATTTGCGAGCCGGGTCGCGCCAGCTAATCCGCACATTTACCGAATTTCGCTTTACTCCCCTATCCCAGAGAAATCCAATCTTGACACGACCAATAAATAGTCACTCTGAATTAAAGGAACCACGTATGATTTACGAGAAAACAATTGACAGTGAATGTGAATATTATCTTCTTGTAGATAAAAAATAAGCTGTGAGGTACCGGCAGAGTAGAATAGTACCTCACCCTGTACCAGGTGTCGTTAGAGGCAACTAAGGCACCGGAACCAATAGCCATCTATTGGTTCCGTTAAACCCATCAAGAACAATGCAGCTCAAATGCACAGGGCGGGATGGGCAGCAGCGATTGCCAACTCGCTTGCCCTGCGCGGCAATTATGGGTAAAATTCCCCCTTTCTTGGGGAGGCCTATGTCCAGCAGTAGTCTTCCAATGGCTGATATGATCATGATGATGATAAAAAATGTCTACGTTGTTCTGACTTCCAAATAATATACATAAGAAGCGACGGACACGGTTTTCTTTAAAAGTTTGGCGAAGATGTCATATAGGTTAGTTAAATACAAACAAGAGATAACAGAAGTTGCATGCTAATTCATCAGTTTGAACTGATAACCTGACTTGGTAGTAAACCTGCTATAAACTTCGTTATAAGGTCCGTCTGGTGGTGGCAGACTAGTATTAAAGTAGGTTGCATATAAACTACACTGTTTTGGATATATATATATATATATATATATGTATTTATACCGCCATCTATCGGTTCTGGTACAAGGGAAGTTACTTTAGTCTGCCGTTACTTCTAGGATAAAATGTAATAAAATAAAAATAAATAGATTCCCACAACATCTCAAAGATTGACTTGACTCCATGGTAACTTGCTTAAAGCACTTATGTTACGGACGCCAGACTACAGAGAAATCACAAATATTATCATATAAATATTGGGTGGGAATCGAACCCACGACCTTTGGCGCACAGGATATGTTTATTACTATCTGCGTCATCGTTCCCGTCAAAATTTAAAGTACATATTTATTATCCTATGTTAAGTATGAACGAAGAATTTACCTAAAAAAGGTCGTTGGCTCTTTAACCAAACAAATCGGTGTTTTGAACAAATCAAACAAAAAACCAAATGTTCACTATCAAATGTCCAGAATCCTGGCCGCGGGCTAATTGCCTCGTTGTTAGTCCGTCCGTCTGTTTACCATCTCTCGTTCAAAATTCATCGCAGCCCGGGGGGCAGCCACAGTATTTGCTTACTGCTAAGCCAATATAAGAGTTTGTTTATTTTACATTTTATAAAGGGGTACACGTTTTTTATTGGATTTTCATTTATTTGTGTTGTTTATGATGTTGGTTTTAAATGATGTTCTGTCTAATTATTATGTGGTATATATTTTTAGTACTTATGTTTCACATTCATCTTGTTTGCCATTATCATTTTTCTTACCATTAAATACTGTAAGATAGAATTAGACGTAAACTAAATTCAACCTTATTGCAAAATCCGCTGTGAAGATCTGTATCCAGGAAAGAGTGGACCATCAACTGGTCCTCAGTTTTGTTCTGTTTATCAGTTTCTTATCTCTTTTCTCTATTCTGTTTATTTATAAACGCGCTTCTATGATAATATAATAAAAAATATATTATGTATAATTTCATATATATAATTAATACTAGCTGTGACCGCGACTTCGTCCGCGTGGAATAGTTTTTTGGGTACCATACCTATTTACTTCAAATTATATAAACTTTGAATGTCACGTTTATTTATATCGAATCAATGGCCTGAAAAATAAGTTTTAAGTTTCTAGCTCTAAAAATAGCGATCCATGCAAACAACTTTTCATCCCCCCTTGCAACCCCTTACAACCCTTATTTCGAGTTCAAAAATAGCCTATGTCCTTTCTTAAGGTCTAAAGATTGTCTATGCCAGATTTCATCAAAATCGGTTGAGAGGTTTAACCGGAAAAGCGTAACAGACAGACAGACAGACAGACAGACAGACAGACAGACAGAGTTACTTTCGCATTTATAATATTAGTAGGGAAAGTAGGGATTACCTTTCCTCATATAACCAAATAAATGGAGAACAGCGCCCTTCACATTAAAATTCAGTGGCTCTGAA
Source organism: Heortia vitessoides (assembly GCA_020976665.1). NCBI lineage: Eukaryota > Metazoa > Arthropoda > Insecta > Lepidoptera > Crambidae > Heortia > Heortia vitessoides. The sequence goes on along the minus strand of JACJUM010002819.1, from coordinate 19,014,569 downwards.
TGCACCCTCAAAACAGCCAATAAAATCGATCCTGTCATCTTTCCTAATGCCAGGAGATGAATTGACGGGACCACAAATTGACCCAACAGCTGACATTACGATATTTACCTTTCTCTAAAAGCAAGCAAAAATGTGCACTATATCAATGACTTAGGCGTTATTTTTCTGTGATGAAAAATATAAAGACAATAAAGAAAGATCTCTGATTCATCGTATTTTTAATAGAATTGTGTACGGATACAGAGGTCTGCCTAAATTGGACATTAAGCCAATACTGTATTTGAAATTTATGACATTGTGTAAATATTATAAATAATTGTAAAAGCTGCGGGTATTTTTCCAAAATTCAAATTACAGTTACAACAATTAACTAATGTTTAAGTCGAATATCAGTTACAAAATAATATGTGAAGGATCAACTAAAACGAAATGGTTGTTAGTTTAGGTTGGAACTGTGACCATAGCTTAGGAGCCGAGCGAGCGAAGCGAGCGTGTTGCAGCAGCGGCCGACGAGTGCCAGAACCGAAAAATAATATACTGACAGTTGAAATATTACAATAGCTCGATGTATAACTAGTATTATCTTAATATAAATTATATTGGTGGTAAATTCTAGTTTTAACTGCGTATTCCTAGTTTTAACAGACATTAACTAAAAGCTAGTTTTAACAGACATTAAGTAAAAACTAGTTTTAACGACGGGAAACGAGTTCTAACGAAAAATATGTTTTAACTGTAGCTAAAATATTAATAACTTTAGATTACCAAATGCAGATATTTAATAAAAAAATTACCTTTAATGAAAAATACCATAAATACATGTACTTGTCTACTTAAACATTTATTTCAATACCAAATTAAAATTAAAAACACTCAACTAAAACTTGCCCTCGTGTGTAGTTTAAACGAAAATCTATCCAATCCAAACTGAACTTGAACATTGATTGCTTAAAGTTTATTTTTCTATAGAATCAAACGAGTGGTGTAAGAGGGGTGTTTTTTCAAAGTTATAGTAACATTTGGCCAGTTTGTGTTGGTGGCTCTCGAGTTGATTGGAAACCGGCCGAAGTGCCGCATTGTGTTTATTTGTGCAGACAACAACGGCTACGTCACGAGTTGAGAGTGCATCTGTGGATACTTGCAGGTTGCATCATTTTGTATCTGTGTAAAAAAAATATAATAGATTTTCAACCTACGCAATTGTTTTTACTCCTAAACATATGCCTCCGGGCCTGTCGAGATATTCTTTTATCTTCAACAGTTCATTGATATTTTACATGCAAACATGTTTAGAAACAGAATCATTCTATCAGCAATTGGAAATCCGCTGCTGCACTTAGGCATCCCCTAGACAGAGGGAATTTTGTCCATAATTACCGCGCTGGGCAAGCGTGATGACAATTACAGAGCGTAGTCCCCGGGACGGAGATTTTGTTGCCCAACCCCGGCTGTATATTTAAGTTACACTGTTTCGGATACCGCCATCCATCGATTCTGTTACGTAAGTCGTCTCTTACGACACCTGGTACAAAGGGGAGTTATATTCTGCTGTGCCTCACGGCTAAATGAAACAAAATATGTATCGCTTAATAGTTTTATTGATAGCAAAAGTTCTTATAGGTGCCCATAAGAACAGGCTAGACCTAGTTTAGGTACTTCTAAGTGTATTTTAGTTCATGTTTCCTTTTTGTTGTTGAATAAAGTTATTATTTTTATTATTATTAAAGATCATTTTGGAATAAAATTAAAGCAATATCTAATGCAATAGCAAATGTTTATTAGTACTATTGTCTGCAAAAAGTGTGTTGGCATTCAATAATTGTTCTATTTTTAATGGATAATATATGCCAATGTTAATACTATTATGTATGTAAATATGTATATGTATACGTATATGTAGATGTGTGTGTTGCTCATATTATGCGCGCTGAATGTACTCAGCAGAGTTCATTGAACTCAAACTTTCTTCCTTGTATATATATTCTATTCTGTCGGTACCTCCCGGCACAGTAACTTATTAAACTTTAAAATATTTATTTAACAATTTTTCTTGGAGGACTACAGAAAAAGCAGAGTTCTTCAAAAAGCGAGTAAAAAGGTTTTTTCAAAGGTTGGCAACGCGTTTATGATGCCTCGGTGTCGTAAGCGACTATAGGTTGCGGTAACCAATAATAATGCGGGCCAGGCCGCACTTTTGTTTGCCACCTTAGTGGTAGAAAAAAAAATAAAATACTCCGTTGGATATTTTATCAACTAAAAAGTATAAAAATGTATGACTGTTTCATAACATAAATTCTATTTTCAATTACTGAATCTATCCGATCTTCAACGCTATATCATTGCTGTGTTATTACTGGGTATCTTGACGTAATACTTCCAGGAATCCTTTGAAAACAAAGTAAATACCATGCCGCCTTTGAAAACTAAAAACTGTCTTTCTTGTCTTTGACACAATTTTGACATTTATGGTAATATATTTTTTAATTTAGATAATCTAATTTACAAACACAGGACAAAAGGAAAATGAAACAGTATTATATTTCTATGCCGTTGCATGTAAGTTATTGTAGGTGAACTAAAAATGCTTGTTTAATGTGCGGTGGTTATCTATTTTCACGGATATATAGCCGCCATTTATATTATAATTTATAAGTTTTTTTTTTAATATAATTTTATGTGTACAGCAAAGAGTATATTATTATTATTACCATTAATAATGCTAGACCCTAGGGGTTTTCCGCCTCTTTGGATCGAAAATCGGATTCACTGACATAATTTATACAAAAACAAAAAAAACAATATCCGATATGTCTTCAGACTACAATTCTATGACATAATCTATTATTAAATGACGCGCCTACATGTATGGTGTGAGTTTTTGAGATTGATGAAAGAATAGTGTGATAAAAGAGCGTTGTAAAAGATGTTGTGACAACATACAGAAATTAATGTTGAGATTGTTTAGACAAGTAGAAAGAATGGATAAATGTAGAATGAATGCACAAATACATAGAGCTGAAGTAAATAGGAGAATTGGTATAGGATGACCTTGGCGAACATACCTACACCAGATAGAAGAGGTAATAAAGAAGGACCAGGTCAGAAGTACCAAGAATAAACGAGCGTGTATGAAAGGAGCTACGAGCGTAAAAGGAAGAGAGTGAGGTTTGCCAAGATCGTAATAAATGGAGATACTTAGCCCCTGCCTACCCTGATAGGACAGGAGCGATGTATGTAAGGTTCAATTAATTTCTATTAATCGGATATTAAAAGATTAACAAACAAATCTCTAAAGCACAAATAAACACAACTAGCGGCTAATTTATACACGTGTCCTCTTTAATATGCTTACACTAACGCTCGCAGTATCACCAGCAGTTGGGCGGATGCACTTCGGGGTAAGTGTGAAAGCGTGACGAGCGCGTGTGTCGCGTGCGCCGGTCACGTGGCGACGGTCATTTTGACATAATATTAGATGGGATTCATTTAATCTGGTTTAGAATATACGCCAATATTGTTAGAGTGGGCGTATGTTGTGTTATTGAGACATTAATATATTTTTAGTGGAACGGGGGAAGGGGTGTGATAGGGGAGGAGGGGGAGATTTACACCGATAATTCTAACTATACATACTCGTGGTTTTTTCGATTTTCTGAATAGATCCCATGCTTTGTTTTCTACCATTGCAAGTGTTTTAGAATGAAGAGCATACCACCACAAACCATAGGCAATAAAGTATATGGAATTATATAAAGATCATTCTAGATGTATGTCACAGAGTGTTTCCGATAACAGGAACAAAAAACATAATCAGCGATAGGAAGTCCACTGCTGGACATAGGCCGCCTGAAGTAAGGAAGAATTTAAGGAAAGTAAGGAGCGCTCAAACCTTGTGACTTAAGGATATTATGCCACAATATTCAGTAAATTCACTGCCTCTCTCACCTTTCAGACCGGAACACAGCTGCTTTGGCGGTAGAAATAGGCGAAAGTGAGGTACCAATGCAGAAGACCTATTATATTAGGCCTCCTCCTTTTGTATGAGGATCTAACTTACGGCGAAACAAATGTAAATTTAGGTATTTAAACTTATCAGGCTCAAATTAAAGTAATTACTTAATACACGTTATTTTCTTTTTTCTAACAAAGTTAATTGTATCTGCAATGTAAATACTTCGATAAACGTGATACAAAAGTATATATTAGTCAACCACTCGTCATTCATAAGGACGCTTAACCGCTTCAAAGATTATGTTAAGTATTTAAACATAATACATGATAAGAATAGAGCTACTAAACGAAATAATGAGGTACCGGCAGAGTAGAATAGGTAGGTAGGGGGAAGTATCCCCCTTTACCAGGTGTCGCAAGAATCGAGTAAGGTACCTGAACCGACAGATGGCGATATATCCATCCGAAACTGTGCAGCTCAAATGCACAAGGCTGGGGTGGGCAGCAGCATCCCCATCGTGAAAGCTGCGTTCAGCAATTGCCAACATACTGCCCAGCGCGGCAATTATGAGCAATATTTTTCTTCATCTTTTTTAGAAACACAAGCTTTATTTATTCTCGATAACTTCTTACATGGTTGTATTTTATATTCATATCTATTGATTAGATCTGGATTATAGCATAAATATTTCATTTATAAATTTTCTTCCCTTTCCCATGACAATGTCATTTTTTATTCATAAAGAGAGAGATTTGGAAATGATTTCTGTAATTTCTGATTTTAGGTGTCACACACGTACGAAAATACAAATACTATTTATATATTTCTATGTAAAATAGACCGCTGTTATGTAGTTGTATAGTTCTATGTAGAATCTAACTATGGACTACGCCATATATAGATATGGCGTAGTACATAGTTTACGTAGTAAATGATATAGGCTATATAGATAGGTATAGGTAAAGAAATAGTATATCTCTACCAAGTATTTTTTTATAATAGTATATATCTAATGATGAACGGTTCACAATCAGTCTATTAGTTATTTAGTTAAACCATAACAAACAAACTGTCAAATTTTTCCTCTTTATTACATTAGTATAGACTAAACTTACTATATATCATTGCTTGTATATATAATATTGTACAAATATTCTCACGCTATCATTTTACGATTACATGTCATATAATAAGGTTCAAGGGCTAATTATGACACGATCATTTTTTTAAATCATACACAACAATCCCCAACTAAGTACCAGTTCGCACGGCGACAGACCCTACCAGTGCCAGCTCTTTAATTGTGTTTAATGATGGATGTTATCCCTCTTGAAGACACGCGTGTCACTCGCGGAAAAGGGTGGGTTAACTTGAAACGAGTTAAGTGTGACTCTGGAGTGTAATTATTTCATAATTCACACGATTATTAGCCTCAATAGTTAAATTGCACAGAATCCTGCAAATATTACAAGGCAGAGTAGAAAAGAACCACATTTGATATCTGATGGAATGGATGGATGAAAGAGGCCACTAAAGTACCGCCAATGACAGATGGCGGTATATCCATCCAATACAGCGTAGCACAAATGCATACAGGACGGGATGGGCATATAGATAAAATTCCCCTTTTCTTGAAGATACCTGTGTCCAGTACCGGATGTTTTACGGCTGCTATAATGATGATGATGATGATAAAGAAAAATGATAAAACGGCAAAGTAGAGTAGTACCTCCCTCTGTATCAGGTGTCGTAAGAGGCACAGCATACAAAAGTCATATATATTGGTTCCTCAGTGTCACATATTTCTACCGCCAAAAAGCCATGTACGAATTTCTGTGTTCCGGATTGAAGATTGAGAGAGGCTGTAAAATTACTGGGTAATGTGGCATAATATCTTTAAGTCACAAGGTTGGTAACGCTCGTGATATACTTCTGATCTTATGAACGTCTATAGGTCGTGGTGACTCTTACTATCACTTGGATTGTAAGCTTGTTTTCCGACCTGCTGTAAAAAACAAAATTATATATATTTGGACGCATATAGAAGTTAATTTACAGATATATCTTTTTAATATACAAGATGGGCATGGCATCCCCGTCGCTACGCTCTGCGATTGCCAACACGCTTGCCCAGCGCTGCAATTATAGGCAAAATTGCGCGTTTGTCCAGTGGACTTTCTGTGACTGATATTATATGATAATGGAATACAGTCTAATATATATATTTTTCTTGTCTCCTTTCTAAAGTTATCGTCTTAAATTGAAATCGAAATCATTTTTAAAACACCATTACAAATATTTATAAACATAATAAACATTAAATTCAGTTTAGTGTTAACTTTCCCACGCGATAATAATAAATAAAAAGCTTATAAAATTATCATCATAAACGCAAAATGGCACTTTAAACATGTGTCATCAGTATCCCACTCGAGGCGTATCCTTTATGCTAACCACGACAATTGGCCAAAAAACGGTCGAGTGTCGATTTAGGACGGATTTGCAAATAGATAGATTTCTGACGTTCACACGGTTGGAAATAGAATAAATAAAGGCTTCAGATATGATTCGGGTAATTATAGTTTTTAGTATTTTTTATCTTTAGTAAAGAAATTGTAATAAAATCAAAATCCGGAACTTGTATACACTGATCACAGTCAGGATTAATTTTATTGTTATATTTATTATGTACAATAAACCTGTATACACTCATCAAGAATAATAATCATCGTTACACCACACCGTTCAATGCGAAATAGAAAGACGAAACGAAAATATCTGGCTTGCTTTGAATGAAAGAGAGAAAGCGGACAAGAGAGAGGGAGAAACAGAGAAAGACGCGCACGCCGCACGGCTTAAACTATAGCAAAAAGTGTCGTTACAACTTTTGGTTTTATTTTTTCCACTTTAAAGTCCCCTTTCGCAACGCGCGAAAAGGAACTACGTTCCAAAACTTTGTTCCATTAACCGTCTATCAAGTGGTGCATCATTAAAATATTACATTTTCTCAGTGATACAAACATAGATACAAAACTTTCGGGGTTCCTGAAACTGGTTCAGACGCAAAAACTATTGCCATTGATTTAATATTGTTTTTTTTTAAATACTTGTTACTTAGACTCGCTACAGAATCTAGAGATTGGTATATTTTAAGACATTGATTCTTAAAAGCTTTCTCTGTTCTCTCAGATGCTGCTTCTTGAACGTTATGACCCCATTTCTGATGATACTTTATTATTCTTATAAATCTATGTATTTATTTATAAAAGTATATATGTATCGCTTATCTTCAATATATATCTATAAATGTATATATTCGCTGTGAGGTACCAGCAGAGTTGAATAGTGCCTCCCCCTGCACCAGATGACGTAATAGGCGGCTGAGGTACCAGAATCGACAGATAGCGGTATATCCATCCAAGACAGTATAGTTTAAATGTATAGGGTGGGGATAAGCAGCAGAATCCCCGTCATCAAAGCAGCGCTCTGCAATTGCCAACACGCTTGCCCAGTGTGGGAATTAAGGGCAAAATTCCTCCTTACTTGGAGAGACTTATGTCCTTCAGTAGACTTCCAATGGTTGTAATGATGATGATGATGATAACGATAAGGATAATATATATCCTCAGTAGCACCATATTATTTATTTTTTGTTTCGCCTAATGGTTGACTGGGAGATAATGCCAGTTGGTATTAAGTAATAAAGTTTGATAAATAAATATTTTGTACGTACAGCAATTAACCCGTGACAAATGTTCAATAAATATTTAACAACCATCAAATGAGTGAAATAAACACGAGGTTCGTCATGCTACCGAGCTTACTGGGAGTTCTACTCCCACACGTGACGAATTCACAAATAAGCAATGTCACGGTTCTCCAGACAAATTTAGACGCATACAAACAATTATATATGCCTCGTTGTTAATCCAATGAAACTTATAAGTCACAAATTAATGAAAATTAATCATTTTTTTTTATAAATTAAATAATCCTTTTGGTTGTCAGTAATAGATAATGACGCTCATTAACGAGCGACCCTTCACATAAGTACTTTTTAATCGCTTTGTGATGCATCTAACACGTAAACAAGCATACTTAAATGTAGAATACTTAATATAATGTGCTTATAAATCTCTTTTGTTTTGCTCCATTTTAGAAAAACAAAACAAGTTAGTCGGATTATATAACGAATTAAAAAGAAAAGATATGTAAACATTTTATGATAGTACAATAATATATAAAATTACTGTTAAAATTAAAGTGGCCTTATATATCTTATGTAAAAAAGTAGCTACTTGTCCTGCAGTATGCTTCATCATCATTCATTCAGAAGACGTCCACAGCTGGAAATAGGCAAGTAATCTCCAATAGGACCGGTTGTATGCGGCCTGTGTCCAACGCGATCCTGCGGTTTTAGTCAGATCGTCTGTCCATCTTACGGGTGGACGCCCTACGCTGCGCTTGCTGGAACGTGGTCTCTATTTCAGATCCTAATGTATGCTTATAAAATATTATGATATGATCATATTAACGTGTTTCCATTTAAGAGTCGTTTTATGGCATAGCACATCAATAAAGTCGCTTACATTATTATACACCCTAAATATGTTGTCGATTTGTAAGCTAGCTCCAGGTATAGTCTTGCGAAATGGTATACGCAATGGTTTTATACGTTTCCAAGAGTATTTTCGGGGCACATCATCATCATCATATCAGCCACAAGACGTCCACTACTAGACGGCCACGGCCTCCCCAAGTAATCTCCAATAGGACCGGTTGTATGCGGCCTGTATCCAGCGCGATCCAGCGGTTTTAGCCAAAATGTCGGTTCATCTTGCGGGTGGACGCCCTACGCTTCGAGGCACGTTAAAGTTACTTTTTTGAACAATCAGATGGTACTTTATGTTTTTTATTTATCTAGAATTAGAAGATCCAACAGTTTTCAACGGCGTTCTAGCATTGTAAAAGTGAACTTTTTAAGACGCAACTCGCAAGATGGTATTTTTCGAGATATTTTTGAGGAATAATCCCTCTACATACACACATACATAGATCACGCCTGTGTTCCATCGGAGTAGGCAAAGACTATGGATCTCGACTTGTTACGATCTTGCATACTTTTCTCGCTTCCCTCACTCGCATTAGTCCTTTCATACACGCTCGTTTATTCCTGGTACTTCTGACCTGGCCCTTCTTTAATACCTCTTTTACCTGGTTAAGATATGTTCGCCTCGGTCGTCCTATACCACCGCTTCCGCTCTATATATTTGTGCAGTCATTCTTTTTCATGCATCCTTTCTACACGTATAAATCATCTCAACATTTCTTTTTTTATTGTTGTCACAACATCATCTTTAACACCACATTGATTTCTTGTAACACTATTCTTTAATTTTTCTCTCAAACTCACACTTAGTCCTTCTGTTTCCCTTAATTTATTTTGGGTCGTATGTAGCCTACATTTATATAAAAAATTAATAAACAAACTACCATTGTGAGTTTTTGAATTAGTGCTTTTAACTCTGTAGTCACTGAAGTTGGACATTTAAATTATACTACATTTTTACTATTTGTATAGTTATTTATCCATACTTTTCATTATTCAGAGCCTTTGGCATCATAGCTGTTTCGAAATACGTATGTACACGCGACACGCTTTCGTGTCACGGTGTATTTGGTTTATACATCTTTATTTCATGGTACGTTATAAGCTGATTTGTTTTAAATTAGTTTTACAACGCCATCAGTTTGTAAAAACATGCAACACATCAATCATGTAGCTTCTTATCTCAGGAAAAAAATGTGGAATAAATACATTGTGTGCAATCCTTATTATTTAATTTATAATCTACATACATACATCGCTACTTTCTTTATGTCTGCCTGTGATAAAACTCCAAAAAGGCTCCAAAAACTAGCCGAAAGACATCAAGACTAAAGTAAGAACCCGAACTCGCGCACCGTAACTCAAAAATTAAAATGTAAAAGTCAATATAAATGTGGGAATGCATTATCAACTAATAACCGTTAACTAAAATAGTCGAAAAACCCTAGTTAAGCGGTATGACCGATTGCGGCGGTGTCAAACCATTTACCCTTATCGGCGCATCTGTCGCGCTCGCGCTGCATCGATGCAGCCGAACAATGCTCTCATTCATGCCCGGTTTTTATCAAAAAATGGGATTTTTACCAAAAAATATTGGGTGTCGGCTTTAAGCGGGGTACAGCAGGGGATAAAGCGGTGTAGTTTTTTTTACATATGACTATTTTTATGATTGATGATTAACCATGTTAATTATAACTACCACTAAAAGATTCAAAATTTCTTTGACTTCAAATATGCATGCAAATTTTCATCACCATTACAAAAAAATGGTACAATAGAGTATTTAATGTATAATTAAGACATACTACAAAATTGAATTTATAAACTTAAAACAAAACTTAAGACAAGGAAGATTTTATCAATCACTTTCAAATCGTCATAATAATAAATACATAAAACTCATTCACTCATAATATTGTGGTAATTCTAATAATAATTTTATGTGAATTAGACCCAACCAGCCTACACAAAAAAGTGCATTATCGCCATTTTTGGTTTTTCGCGTGAAGAAATATATAGTATATTTTAACTATATTTACAATGTTATGTCTATTGCCCTTGGTATCGCTTTACTTGTATAAGATTTGTCAGTGTGTCGATCAACATAGGGATCTATTTGTTGAAGCATGTGATGCACAGAGTACTTAAGTGCGCAAGTATAAATAAAAACTGGTTACAAGAAATATAAAAGGTTTCAAATACCGTGACTAGCTGTGTGGTACCGGCAGAGTAAAATAGTACCTCCCCCTGTATCAAGTGTCGTAAGAGGCGTCTGAGGTAACGGAACCGACAGATGGCGGTATATCCATCCAAAATAGTGTAGCTCAGATCCACAGGGTGAGGATGGGCAGCAGCATCCTCGTAGCGAAAGTTGCGCTCTGCTATTGTCAACACGCTTGCGCAGTGCAGCGATTACGGGCAAAATTCACCCTTTTTTGCGGAGGCCTATATCTAGAAGTGGACTTCCAGGGACTGTAATGATGATGATGACACATATTATTTATATATAAAGAAGATGAACTAACCATTAAGTACGGCAAACTCATTCAGGACCAAAAACAACAATACAAAACTAAATTCAATTAGTTTGCCAAGCAATTCTTTGCATTATTAAAGATATTTATTTGAGTGACCAAAGTCCAAAGCCGCACATCAATCAATATTGGGGCCAACCGAAGCTACTCTTAAAACCAGCATCGCTTTGTGTCGCCGCAGTCAGCCGGCGCGCGCGCACCCTTACACAACCGCCCTTGGATGCCAAGATTTAATTACGACCTTTATGGTTAAGCTTTATTGCTTCTGTTTTGTATAGAGTATTGTATCGACAGTTGGTACGATCCATTGCTAAATATATATAGACTGTAACAGTAGTATAGTATATAATAAGATTGTAAATGCGAAAATATTTCTGTCTGTTTATTATACCTACACGGCTTGACTATTAATGGTGTATGGATCGATCGGAAGTCAGAAAGTCACTTGCGGGGCACGACTTTTTATTATTAATATTTTTTTAATACCATAATTATCATCATATCAGCCATTGGAAGTCCACTGCTGGACATAGGCCTCCCAAAAAAAGGGGGAATTTTGCCCGTGATTGTCACGTTGGGCAAGCGTGTTGGCGCAGAGTTCAGCTTTCGCGACGGGCTACAATTATGGGCTAATTCCCCCTTTCTTCGGAAGGCCTTTTTCCAACAGTGGTAGTTAAGGCAGCTATGATAATGATTGTGATTATCACAATAATATCACCAACGCGTTGCCAATGTTGTGACTTGAAGACTGTCTCTCTCATCCTTCAAACCGGAAGACAGCAATATAAAGTCCATGCAGACAGAGTCACAGATGGGAAGTTTGTAATTTAAGACATAGAAAGCATATGCAGGATTTTCCAAATATAAACGCGTTTACTATACTTTCTACAAGTATAAATTAAAGGGCTAGGTCAAGATCTTAGCATTTCTAGAACGTAACAGCTAGATATAGAGCTTTCCAAGAAAGGGGGAATTTTACTTATAACTGCCGCGTGATTGCCACAATCGCAGAGCGTAGCTTTAAGAAAGGAATGCGGCTGCGGATCCCTGTTCTATTGCATTCGAGCCATACTGTTCTAGAGCGACATAGCCATCAGTTAGCTTCAGCTATCCCGTCACCTAATAAAAGGGTAGGTACAACCGAATCTACCTGCTTAATAAACACTTAGCTTACATACATACGTCACGCATGTCTCCCACCGGAGTGGGCAGGGACTATGGATCTCCACTTGTTACGGTCTTGGCATACCTCTCTCGCTTAAGTCCTTTGGTACACGCTTGTTTATTCTCGGTATTTCTGACTTAGCCCTTCTTTAATACCTCTTCTACCTGGTTAAAATATGTTCGTCTCCGTCTTCCTATACCAACTCATCCATTCACTTCCGTTCTATATTTGTGCAGCCATGCTACTTTCATCCATCCTTTCGACATGTCCCAGCCATCTTAACATTTCTTTTCTTTGTCACTCACTGAGCTTAACCTTTAAATATATAACCTGACACCTCAAGAAATTCAATACCATTGACATTTAAGAACTGATCACAAATTGATTAGTCGTCAAACAGACCCCATCCCGTAATCCCTCGCGAATCCACAGGGAATCACCATGAATATCAAACAGGGATCGCATTAGGGATCCGCATTTATCTGATGCGGATTAAACTGGTAAAAAGCGGTCATTATTCCGCCTCCGTGCTTGCTATTGGATTTTTTTCGCTCACACCTCACATATTGTAGTTGCTCAGTGTCATTGGGCTGGATTACATTAGATTTTTTGTGTAGAAATTATTACAATGCGTGACGGACATGGCGAATTTAGTATATGTTTGAAGGCATCTTCAAGCTTTAAATACTGATATTCTGAATTCTATAAAAAGGCCAGTCTTCATATATTTTATGCTAAATTTCTTTGTAAAATTTCCTGTGATTTCAAAGTTTTTTTTGATAATTTAAATTGTTGTCATATAACCCTAATAAATTAAATATATATATGTATAGTAGAATAGAAGACAGATTAGAACACCGACAGATGGCGGTATATCAATTCGGAATAATATTGCTACAACAAGGCGAGGATATACAGCATTCCCGTCGCGAAGGTGCCCTTTGTGTAGCAATAGACTTTTTACAGCTGGTATGATGATCAGCTATATGTACTGTATAAACTTGCACGTTCATAATAGCCCTTTGGACATCAAAATAATTATTTAAATAATAAAATTGTACTCAAACTATTTGTGTAAGCTAACGGTTGTAACGGTCAAAATAATAGTTATTGGCTACCGCGAATACAAAAAAAAATAAAATCAGTTCAAGGAGTAGCTTTCTTATCAGTAGTAAAAGCGTAAGTGTTAATAAATATTACATTAATATAAATTACATTAATATTATTTTTTGTATACTACTAAAAACGTACTGTGCATTGGATAAATAATTATATATTATAATTATTTTTCCAATGCACAGTACGTTTATATTTATTAATAATTATATATTTAAGTAAATATTTATATTTCAACCCCGTGGGGTACTCAGGCAAATCTGACAACCTACCAAATTCTGTCAAAACTTCAAAATCAATATTAATCTATGTATACAAGCCATTGAGTTCAAATTTGACTGTATCTTTTTTACAGATTTGGGTAGGTTGATCTATTGCTTACTGTACATGGGATAAGTATCGGAATAGGCGATTGCGGTACCAGAATCGACGCATACCCAAATACCCAACAAGGCGAGGATGGACAGCATTTCTGTCGCGGATCTACACTCTTGCTCTCTACATAAAGAAATTTGTTTTTTCTTACTTATTTAAAGTTAATAAATAATCTTAATTACCTAAATAAGTACAATAAAATATGTTTGGGAAGTAATTGTAACTTTGAAACCCTGGTATAACATCTCCCGTAAATCTTGAGAACAGTTGCCGTAAAGGTGTTTATTATAAGTGTTTACGAAAAGTCGAACTAAAAATGCATAAAATTAAAGAAACGTTTCCAAACCGTTAAAAATTATGTAGATTTATTACAATTATTAACTGTTAAAATAAATGCTCTTGTCTTAAATACTTCAAAGGAAAAATCACAAATAGTCAAATACCTGACTCCGTCGTAAGTCGGTTAAAGTACTTGCGTTACAGACATCAGACAATGGAGGAATCACAAATATAATATTTGGAATCATATTTTTAACACCTAGATAGAGAACAAACACAAATATCATCATATAAATATTTATCCTGGGCGAGGATCGAATCCACGACCCTTGCCACATAAGATAGGATCACTACCATCTGCGCCATCGAGCCTATCGACTTTGTGTTCTGTTCATCCTCAAATCGAGCCCAACTTAGACTACCAGTACACATTAAGCCCAGAGAATAATGCAAAACACAACACATTTTAGGTTTTAAATCCTTTATTTTTTTTTATACAATCTACACTAAAACAAAATCAAAGTAAGCTCGCCTATGATCCCGACATCCCCTAAGATTGTATCAGTCACATTAGTGACAGCATCAACGATAAGATCTTGTGCTCCATGCTTATCAATCATATCCATCTACCCTTCGGCTTTGGGTGACCGTCATTTGTCAGTGCCGTCAACGGAATCGTGATTATTTTACACCTGCTCTATATTTAATACTTATAACTCGGGAGACGCCGCGGGGTACCTACAAAGTATACAGTATCCCTCTGTACCAAGTGGCGAAGAGACTGAGGTACCGGAACCGACAGATGGCGGTATATTCGACCGATACAGTGTTGCTACAGCATCCTCAAAATTCTCCCTTTTCTTGGGGGAATTTTGTGCATTAATCTCCTCTCTTTCTTATAATAAACAAATAATCATACATGAGGTCTATATTATTTATATGTGCTTTGTATATTAATTTATTAAGATTTCTATTTTCATATATTCACACTAAGTATGCGTACCTAAAAATTTTTCTGTTTGATTATTTTTTGTTAGATGCACCACCGGCACCGGTAGAGTTAGCCGTGAGGTACCGGCAGAGTAGAATAGTACCTCCCCTTGTACCAGGTGTCGTAAGAGGCAATTAAGGTACCAAAACCGACAGATGGCGGTATATCCATCCGAAATAGTGTAGCTTAAATGCACAAGGTGAGGATGGGCAGTAGCATCCCCGTCACGAAAGCTGCACTCTACGATTACCAACACGCTTGCCTAGCGCGGTAATTATGGGCAAAATTCCCTCTTTCTTGGGGAGGCCTGTGTCCTGCAGTGGACTTCCAATAGCTGTAATGATGATGATGATAGGTGCACCACAAGTTACCTATAACATTTTTACTAATATCTTTACTCCTAAAGGTTAACCAAAGAAGAAAACTCTCTTTGCCGTAAGGCCGCCCATTGTACGTTCTCTATTTAAAAAAAACATTCGATCAATTGTTTTTACTAGTGTATCTTTGTATTATTAGTGTATAATATGTTGTGACTGATGGGCCCGATGGCGCAGATGGTAGTGATCCTATTTTGTGCGTCAAGGGTCGTGGGTTCAATTTCCATGTAGTGGGTAGTGCTTAAGCAAATTAGCACAGAGTCAAGTCTATGTATAAGATGTTGAGTAAAAAAAATTATTATTATTAAACTAATAACATTAACTGATAAACAAAAAACCTCTGCTATTAGTCAGAAGTTTATATTTAAACACTTAATCAAATTATCAATGGACTCCAAATAATACTCTTTCAGTACATTGTCTTCACCAACACGGTCACACTCTGTCACCAACAATACAAACAGCATTGTACTGTAAACCAGCATAAGTGACAAACCCTTTGATTCAATTTGAATGTTTAATTGTGTGACATTGTGTTTGCGGTGACGTTTAACGAGTAGAGAGAAGCGAAGCAATCGATTCGTTATGGTGCTACGTATGAATTGTGATTTGCAATGGATATTTGGAAAACAGGACTTCACAGTTCTTTTTTTTAATATGCAGGGATGTTATAGAATGTTATCTTATATAATATTTTCGAATATTTAAGTGTCATAAACAATATATACTTATGGATTGTTGTTGTCAAAGAAATGTCGAAGAAATAAATGTTAAAAAGTAGTTTTACTATCTTGACTATATTAAGAAACTGTCGTTTGCTCAGTGCCCTTACAAACAATTAGTAAGCGGTGTAAATATTATTTGTTTGATTAAAAGAACCCCCTGGACTGTTGGCCGTATTAAAACATAATGAATTCCCACAACATCTCATAGATTGACCTGACCCCGTAATAAGTCACTTAAAGCACTTGTGTTCCGGTCGTCAGACAACAGAGATATACTTATACTTCTTAAATACATATATTTCACATCCAGACACAGAATTAACATAAATATCATCATATTGACATTTGTCTAGGGTAGGGATCAAACCCACGATCTTTATAGTTACGAGTATATTACACGTTTCTCTCGGAGTTGACACCAATTAAATTGGGATATTAATAACCACCCGCAAGATGGTCAGACGATCTGAGTGAAACCACAGCGGATCACGCTGGATACAGGCCCCATACAACCGGTTCTATTATAGATAAATTGGGGAGGCCTATGTCCAGCAGTGGACGTCTTATGGCTGACATGATGATGATGATTGTCTAGCATTGATATTGTAAGAGGTGAAGTTGATACTCGTATATAAATTACTTGATTGTATTAAAGTAAGGTGTTACCAATACTCAAAACTTATCAAAATAACTTTGAGATTAGAAAAGTTGATAAACAATGCAAAACTTAGAATTTATATCATCATCAAGGCTGCCGTGCGTAGTTTTGTTTATAATTAGGCAAGGCAAGACAGTCGCAGAGAGTAGCTTCGCATCAGAAACGCCGCTGCCCATCCCCGCCCTTTTCAATGAGATCCGTTATTTTAGATGGATATACCGATACCTATCGATCCGATATCTCAGTCGAGTCTCACTATACTTAGTACATCGGGAGGAACTATCCTAGATTGCTGGTACCTAACAGAATCCTTAAACAGAAGTGTCCCTATTTCTTTCGGATATGTGCCATTATAATATCATCAACATCATCCTCATAGGACTTCCCAAGAATGTAATTGCCTCGCTGGGCAAGAGTGCTGGCAATCGCAGAGCGCAGGTTTAGAGACGGGGATGCTGCTGCCCATCCCCGCCCTTTTCATTTGAACTTCTGTGCTTCGAATGGATATACCGCCACCTGTCTGTTCTGCTACCTTAGTTGCATCTTTCGACATATGGTATAGGGGGAGGTACTATGCCACTCTGCCGGTACCTCACTATAATATAAGAAATAACAATTACAATTACAATATTTAAACTGACAAGTATATCGCCTACTGCGCTCATATCAAAGCAAACAGAAACTTTAAAACTACCAAATAATTCACCATCCAGCAAATAAATACCCTAACGAGTGTAGGACATAAATGCAAATTAACTTACCGGCTCCACATAGCGAGAGGGGTCTCTACGCCCAATGGTGGGCCCCATCGATCGGCCATTGTTCCTTAATAGCCCCAAGTTATGGGGTCCTCCCTCGACTCAGTGCCCCACTTGCGACGTACTCGCTACCCTTCGAAGTTTTATAAGTACCACCATAGACTGCAAATATCCGAATTTTATTCACATTCTATTTTTTTTATAGTTTTTTATGACCTGTAACTTTTATGGTTTGATTTATTTCACATTTATATTTTAAACTATCAAATGTGATTATAAAACTTTTAAATTTTTCACTGATTTTCACTTTACATACCTATCTATTTATATAAAACAAAGACGGGTTTGTTATAACAGTTATAACTCGAGATGTGCTGAACTAATTTTAATGGTTATTGATTCATAAGATTAGTCTCCGCCCCGAACCCTGGTGATAAGAAAACTGATGAGCAATGTGATTCACGCGTCGATACTTAAACAAAAACTTAGAGATGAGTAAGTTCTAATTCCAAGGATTCCGATGATCCCAACGGAAATTCCCTTTGAGTTTAAACGAATTTAATTCCCGATTCGTCTTACCATGACGATCAACAAATCACAGGGCCAATCCTTGACAATTTATGGCTTCAATCTAGAAAATGCATGTTTTACATGGTCAATTTTACATGGCATGCTCACGTGTCACAAACCATCCGTTTTATTTGTTCTTGCGCCTGACCAAAAAACAAAGAATGTCGTTTACCACAAGGTGCTCGAATAAAAATCCCATTAATGAATGAATCCAAGTGTATCCCAATCTGCACAACATAGTTTCCAATATTTTTTTTCTTACATGTGTTTGAAGTTCTTAATTTTTTATTTTTTTTTATTTTTATTCTTATTCTGTATGTATTCATTATTATTTATCATAATAAAATACTTCATATTTTTATTTATATTTTTATTAGAGGACAAACTTTGTAATAATACTTTTTTCGCAAATCACCTGGCATACAAATCTTTTTATGAAACCATATAGGAATTCAAAAATAGAAAATAAATTTATACAGCCTGCCCGTCAGATGGGCTGATTCGCAGTTTTTTTTTCTAAATTTCGGTCGAAATAAATTATTGTACAAAAATATTTTTATTTCATAGTTTTTGTATTTAATTTATACCAGATTAATCAAAATTTCAAGTTAAAACAATGGTAAGTGCTATTTGTTTTTCGATTAGAAATTCAACAGTATATATCCAAATTGAAAAAAATATTTTATAAGCTGCAAAATAATTGACACTAGTTGGTTAGTCATGAATCTATTTTTTACTAAAACAATGTCCTATCAATTAGGTCAATCCACGATGATGAATGTAGACATTAGACATTTTCTGTTTTCGTAATTAATTATGTTGTGTCAACTTAATTGAATAAATAGACATATTCATCGTGTGTCCTTCTTCCGCACGCGAACAGAGGGAGTGCATCTCGGTGCACGTTGGCCAAGCGGGCGTGCAAATGGGCGTAGCGTGCTGGCAGCTTTATTGCCTCGAGCATGGCATTCGGCCTGATGGCACGCTGCCTGCTTGCGACGCCGACCCCAGCGCGTCTGACTCCTGCTTCAACACGTTCTTTTCGGAAGCTGACCGAGGCAAGATGGTGCCGAGAGTCGTGATGGT
>JACJUM010002819.1:18978222-18995192 GCA_020976665.1 Heortia vitessoides | reverse complement strand
AGACGTTCTCTTCGGAAGCTGACCGAGGCAAGATGGTGCCGAGAGTCATGATGGTGGATCTAGAGGCTACGGTTATTGGTAAGATGTGACAATAGTAGATGTGACCTACTGGCAGCTGCAAGAAGCCGATACCATCGCGTCTGACTCCTGCTTCCACACGTTCTCTTCGGAAGCTGACCGAGGCAAGATGGTGCCGAGAGTCGTGATGGTGGATCTAGAGGCTACGGTTATTGGTAAGATATGACAATAGTAGATGTGACCTGCTGGCAGCTGCAAGAAGCCAACACCATCGCGTCTGACTCCTGCTTCCACACGTTCTCTTCGGAAGGTGACCGAGGCAAGATGGTACCGAGAGTCGTGATGGTGGATCTAGAGGCTACGGTTATTGGTATGATATGACTTTAGTAGATGTGACCTGCAAGAAGCCGACACCATAGCACCTGACTCCTGCTTCAAGACGTTCTCTTTGGAAGCTGACCGAGGCAAGATGGTGCCGAGAGTCATGATGGTGGATCTAGAGGCTACGGTTATTGGTAAGATGTGACAATAGTAGATGTGACCTGCTGGCAGCTGCAAGAAGCCGACACCATCGCGTCTGACTCCTGCTTCCACACGTTCTCTTCGGAAGCTGACCGAGGCAAGATGGTGCCGAGAGTCGTGATGGTGGATCTAGAGGCTACGGTTATTGGTAAGATGTGACATTAGTAGATGTAACCTGCTGGTAGCTGCAAGAAGCCGACACCATCGTGTTTGACTCCTGCTTCAACACCTTCTCTTCGGAAACTGACTGAGGCAAGATGGTGCCGAGAGTCGTAATGGTGGATCTAGAGGTATACGGTTATTGGTAAGATATGACATTAGTAGATGTGACCTGCTGGCAGCTGCAAGAAGCCAATACCAGCGCGTGTGACTCCTGCTTCAACACGTTCTTCTCGAAGGCTGACAGAGGCAAAAGTTGGGAGATATGATAGATGAGGGGACTACGCTTATTGGTGAGATATTTTCTTAAAATACGTGATCTGCTGTCAGCTGTACGAAGGTGGCCCTAGCATGTCTACTCCAGCTTCAACACGTTTCTCGGAGGCTGGCCGAGGCAAAATGGTGCCGAGAGTGGTAATGCCGTCATCTTAAATATCATATCTTGCCTAAAGGCTACAATGGTTGGTAAGATATAACATTTACGGAAATTAAATTACCTGCAAAAATCCGAGTCCACCTTATCTAGCTCCTGCTTCAACAACACGTTCGTCTCAGGAGGTGACTGAAGTAGCATGGTGCGAAAAGTGGTGATAGATGATTTAAAGATAAACGTTATTTATTGTCAATAGTTTAAAAATGTGATGTTAATATAAATGGTCTGTACCCGACGCGCGTTGCCAACACTTTGGTTTTATAACTTTTCTTAGTACAACATCTTTAATAGTAAATATACTTAATCATGTGTCTAAAAATAACTTGTCAAACTTCATTAAATAAGTATTTAGTGATTTCTAATTCGAAAAGGGAGTAGACAATTCGATGACCTCGTCGAAAATTTGAAACTTGCAGATGAAGTACGATCCGGTGAATACCGTCAGCTCTACCACCCTGAACAGCTGATCACGGGCAAGGAGGATGCTGCAAACAACTATGCTCGCGGCCACTACTCCACCGGCCGCGAAGTGCTGGGACCTGTCTTGGAGCGCATCAGGAAGCTTGCCGACCAGTGCACAGGGCTTCAAGTAAGTCTATTACATATTTGGAGACCAGACGCTGTCCTGTCGTAACTGCGCATACTCGTATTTGATTATATAGTAAAATTACTGAAACGTATATTTTTTCTAGAAATATAGTAAAATATTCCCACAACAGCTCATTCGTGGACCTGACTCAGTGGAAAGACAATTAAAGCACTTATGTTATAGACACCAGACAGCAGAGGTATTAGAAATATCATCATGTAAATATATTTGCTCTGGATGGGAATCGAACCCACGACCCTTGGCGCAGAAGATAGGATCACTAACATCTGCGCCATCGGGCCAGTCAGTGTTTATTATACGCTGATAGCCGTGTGGTACCGGCTGAGTAGAATAGTACCTCCCACAGCATCAGGTGTCATAAGAGGCGACTAAGGTACCGGAACCGACAGATGGCGGTGTATCTATCCGGAACAGTGCAGCTCAAATGCACAGGGTGGGGATGGGCTGCAGCATCCCCGTCGCGAAAGCTGTGCTCTCTGCCATTAGTAACACGCTTGCCCAGCGCGGCAATTATAGGCAAAAAACCTCCTTTCTTGAAGAGGTTTATGTCCAGCAGTGGGCTTTTAAAAAAACGCTTTTCTTTCTGTCGTTAATATAGGTGACGTTATGTCAGAGTAAATCTAAACAAAACAAATAAAAACTTGCAACGTAACTGTTAGTGAAGGTATTTTATTACATTTTATAACCTGTTGATCTGTCATAAATGTTTGCTCCGGGTAGTGATCAAACCCACAACCCTTGGCGCACAAGATTCGCCATCGGGCCTGTCGAGTCCCAACCTGTTCTAAAAACCAAATGGTTTGTCCACCTAGTGCATTACACTTAAACTTATTTCGTCTTCTTGCCCTTTGATATGTCTGTGTGAATGTGGCCAAATATTGACTATTATTTTTACTGACAGATAGATACTTAATGTTTTAATTAACATAGTTATTATACCCACAATTATGAACCTAATAAAATAGAAATTGAAACACATGAAAATAATTGAAACCAACATTCCCACAGTTACCGTCAGCGACCAGTTGATCATTTTCAAATTAATATAAAGAAATTGTATCTACAGTATTCGAATATAGATATTATCACTGTAATATTCGCACAAGTCTCTCACGCAATACACGGCACGAGGTTATTGCGGTAAGTGACTGCAATTTAGACGCAATGATCGCAGTTATTCCGCAATGAGGGTGTTCTATAGAGTCATAGGTTCCGAACATATTGTTTAATCGAAATCTCTTATATTTGGAAGTGATATTGATTTTATTATGGGTAACAGTGCCGAATTGAAGACTTGAAAACAATTCAACAAGTTTTTCCTTAGTACCTACCAGTACATACCAGTCGTATAACGTACTAGAAATTGTTCACACAATTTATTTCGTTCTCGCCCTACTAAATTGCAGTTGTTTCTATGAGTTGTAGTTTATTTATTTTTTATTTAAAATTTCAGGCTACATGGTTATGATAGAAATGAGAACTTTTAACCAAATGAAAACAACAATCCTATCCCCTGAAGTCAGTGTTTTTATATGACAGTATGGTCAAATAAAAAGAACTACAAAAGTGTATTAATACATATACGTATTTCCTGGAATTTTTTAAAGTATGTCAGATTATAAGGCACTGCACATAAGAGGTTATTATATGCTGCAAAATAAAATACCTACTAGCATTAGCAACCGCAAATACTAGTACAAATATATTTTTGAAAGGTCAAGTTCATTCAGATCTAGAGCTAAATGTTTACACTACATCATTGAAGGTTGGTCGAGCACTGATACTTTTTAGTTATCATTTGAAGTGATAACTACAATTTATCATTATTATTGACTATTTTCATTATTATTGATATTGTTTATGTTTTTCTAATTCAGAATCTCTCGTTAGCTCGTTTTCGTTCCCCCATGAAGTGGTTGTTACAAACGAGGATATGTTTCGCTGGTATAATATAAAATTAATTAATCTCTGTGAGGCTCTGTTTTTATTGAATATACACTTTGTTTTATGTTTACACATGGTCACTCCCTAACACTGTGGCTTTTTATAAAACAATATTCGTATATTAATGATTGTAGTAATAAATAAACCAAAAATATTATCGGAAACTACAATTTCCGCATATGTTTTGACTGCTCATGAACCAGATGCTATAGTGCTGACATCTAACGTAGACCGTTTATGAGAACTTTCATTATATGGCCTTCAAAGAAGGCCTTACAACCAACATATTTTCAGTTAGTGTATTGTCGTTTGTTTTGGTATCTCACCCTCACCTATTTTTACCGCTAAATAGCAGTACGGGACAATGCAGTCACTTTTCATTTTGCTTATTGATGATTCTGGCATTAATCTCCAACATAACTTAGGTAACTGAGGTAACCTTAATGCAACAATCGTCTGAATTGGCACCTCACTCTCACCTATTTCTACCGCCAAATAAGCAGTGTTCGCATCGCTGTTGAAGAGTGAGAGTGGCGGCGAAATTACTGGGTAATGTGACATACTTTTTAGTCTCAAGGTTGGCAAAGCACTGGTGAAATACGAGCGCTTAGCAGCCGTGACGTTTACTAGCACGCGGACCGTGTGTTCATTTCGCTACTTAAAAAAAAATAGTGGGAAACATGCATACGCGTCATAGAAATCAGTTGCAGTCTATGGACGCTTGCGTCACCATAAGTATGAAACTAATTAATCATAAATATAAATTATAAATTTCCACATCTCATACATTGACCTGATTCCGTGACAAGTCTCTTGTGTTACGGACTTCAGACAACAGAGAAATCATAAATATACTACTTAAATACATATATTTGACATCCAGATACAGAGCAAATGTAAATGTCATCATATAGTTATTTGTCCTGGATGGGGAACCCACGATATTTGGTGCACAAGATGAACACCAGATGGTATCTGCTCCATTGGGTGCGTCGTCATTTAATCATCTTAGTCATAGCTTACGAAAGAATCCATAACGAGATTTAAAATCGATGGAGGGCAGCTATTTAATATTTTTGTTGGTTCCTGCTAATATCCGTCAAGTTTGCATATATTTTATCATAGGCCTATATTTTATATATGGTCTAACAGATGCTTTCAAGAGTTAAGAGTTCCTACAACGGCAGTTAAATTCATAATAGTTACCTTATTCCAATTTAATACTTACTTACTTTGTTTTTTGGGAATTGTTACAGGGTTTCTTTGTGTTCCACTCGTTTGGTGGTGGAACTGGGTCTGGATTCACTTCACTGCTTATGGAGAAGTTGTCAGATGAGTACGGGAAGAAGAGCAAATTGGAATTCGCCATCTATCCTGCACCACAAGTATGTGATGAACTGACGATTGTATTACCCTTATGAAGAGATAACTAGATCACCTAGTTAATACCTTTATTTACTAGTTGACACAATCTCTTTAGATAATAAAATAAGCGACGCACTAATCATGCAACACTGATCATTATTATCATCATTCGGGTATTCATATCTCATGTTCGGGATACGGGTTCAGTATGTACTCGTGACGCCTAGTGAGACCCGGGTGTTGAGAGGTGGCTTAAGGAGCGGAGGAGGGAGGGGTTTTTATATCTTTCAACCCGTCCCCCCACGCTTCCATCCCGAGTTACCGCTACAGCGGCTAGATTTCCCCTAATCAGGCCCACCGAGGTAATAGAATCGAGCCCCTACCTAGGTATTATCATCACAACGACCGAATGTTAGTGCTCTTGAATGACTACAGTAACCGTAATAAATCACCTGCTGCACTTTTGCCTCTAGGTGTCAACGGCTGTGGTGGAACCTTACAACGCGGTGTTGACGACGCATGCCACCATCAGCCATTCAGACTGTGCTTTCATGGTGGACAACGAAGCAA
The DNA here is from genome assembly GCA_020976665.1 of Heortia vitessoides. Classification (NCBI taxonomy): domain Eukaryota; kingdom Metazoa; phylum Arthropoda; class Insecta; order Lepidoptera; family Crambidae; genus Heortia; species Heortia vitessoides. The sequence continues at coordinate 18,989,571 of JACJUM010002819.1, read as the reverse complement.
TCTACGACATCTGTCGGCGGCGGCTGTCCATCGAGCGTCCCTCGTACGCCAACCTTAACCGACTGATATCACAAGTTAGTTACCACCATCACTTATCCCATAGTTTAAAGAAAAACGATGTTCATCAGCTCATACAGTAATACTTTATCCAACATCATTTAAATTAAAAACTACCATTCTGGTAGTTATGGATAATTTTTCACAACTATTTAGTCTCTGAGCGCAGTTGAAAATACATGGCCGCACAATATTTTTAAGAACGTCTTAAATTTACTCCGCATGTGTTCTTCAAAGTTTGCCAACTTATAGAAATAATATTTTATAACGCATCAGAAATATGTTTATTGTCTCTATATGTATATATTAAATAGATATTGTTGTTCTGTTTACTCAAAAATCCCCTTTCTGACGCTTACGCAGGTGGTGTCCTCAATAACAGCATCACTGCGGTTCGATGGAGCCTTGAATGTGGACCTGACAGAGTTCCAGACGAACCTCGTGCCTTACCCGCGCATACACTTTCCACTGGCTGCGTACGCTCCCGTCGTCTCTGCTGATAAGGTGATATGTTACTATGGAACCTGGAAAATATCTTCCTACTTTATGAATAGGATACTCCTATAGGATGTGAATCGAATCATAAATTTATTATTACCCATTGCCAGCTAACTTTACTATTTATTTTATATGAATAAGTCGTGAAACAAGCATGCACGGTCCACTTTACCGCGGCTTGTGGACGCTTGTATTATCACAAGACTAACTAGCGCCCTGCCAACCTTGTGACTTGAAGATATCACGTCATATTACCCAGTAATACACACACTCACCTTTCAAGCCGGAACACAGCAAACGGAACAAATAATATAAAACTTCTTTTCTGATAAATCTCATTCCACACTTCACTGTTGTATTTTTCATCATCATATCAACCTCGCGACGAGGATGCTGATGCCCATCCTCACCCTGGAGTATTTAAGCTGTGCTATTTCGCGTGGATATACAGCCAGCTTTCGATTTAGTACCTCAATCGCCTCTTACCACACCTGGTACAGAGGGCGGTACTATTCTACTCCACCGGTACCACACGGCTAAATTATCGTAATACCTATTAAAATTACTTACAAATTATTTCTTACCTAGGCATACCACGAAGGCATGTCGGTATCTGAGATCACAGCAGAGTTGTTCGAGGCGCAAAATCAGATGGTGAAATGTGACCCTCGCGAAGGGAAGTACATGGCGTGCTGTCTTCTCTACCGCGGTGACGTGGTGCCTAAAGACGTCAACGCAGCTATAGCAGCCATGAAGGGAAGGGCGGGCATCAAATTTGTGGACTGGTGCCCCACTGGATTCAAAGTGAGACAATATTTTCTTTGTTTGAGAGATGATTGAAAGTATAGACTGAAAGGGTCTATTAGCCTTGAATTATGCATAGATTAAGACGAGGAAAATTAAAGTGAAAAATATCATGGTTAATTGTACAGATGAGGGAATACTGGGAGATAAGACTTAGGGACACGAATGAGAAGGGACGAAATGTCGTAGGACGAGATTACTACAGAACGAGAACACTACAATTATTATCGTCTCTATCCTTGACTTAGAGAAATACGGGAGTCATTGTCACCATCCGCGAAAGGACGTCTACTTCTAATAGACCCCCTCCCCCTAAGAAATTTAAGCCTGATTCTATATCCTATGTTATATGCAGATGGCAGTAATCCTATCTTGAGTTCGAACCCCACCCAGGGCAATCATTTTGTGTCTCGGTGTAAAATATGTAATTGGAATATTATATTTTTTATCCTTTGTTGCCTGATAACGCAATGTTTTTAATACAGCTGCCAACTTGATCTCGGTGTCAGGTCATTGTATTATATGTATGCATGTTAATGTATGTATCAAGTTATTTATTTTTATTTATCTGGCCTGAATTATTTCAGCGTAGGAAAGAATTCAAAATCGCGAATCACGTCCTTCGCTGCGCTTACCGATACTTGGTCTCCATTTCATAACGTTGCGGCTCCACCGGCCATCGTTTCTGCGCTATTTGATTGTAGTCGATCTACTTCTGCTCTAAACTTTTGCAGGTGGGAATAAATTACCAGCCGCCGTCGGTGGTGGCTGGCGGCGATCTCGCGCAGGTGAAACGCGCCGCATCAATGCTTAGCAACACCACGGCTATTGCAGAAGCGTGGGGTAAACTCGACAATAAGTTTGACCTCATGTACTCCAAGCGGGCTTTCGTTCACTGGTGAGTAGAATTTACGATAGCAATTATCCTATTCCTAATATTTACTGTGAAATCCAGCACTGCATACCATTTTTTATAGACAGCCTTTTTTATATAAGACCAGTTCGGTAAACAAGCATACAACCTTCATGATAGTAAGCGTCACCTAACAGCCTATAGACGCTCGTAATATAGTAATTTCATTGCCTCTCTCACTCTTCAAACCGGAACACAGCAATGCGAACCCTGCTATTTGGCGACAGAACTAGGTAAGAGTGAGGTATCAATGCAGCCTACATATCGTAACAGGTGTACCCCATATCAAACTGCTGCGTTATATCGATTTCTTTTTTAGCTTTCGTACCTAAGAAAGAAATCAATAGGACGTTACTTTAGAAATCAATTTTGATTGTAAACAAATATGAGTTTTTTTAAACATAGCAGAATAAAAAGATATTGTTCTTGATTTACATTTTTGATAAAGATCTTTATTCTCATACGAATCTACATTCATTTACAATGAGATATTGCAGTTATAACGAATAATATACAAATTAGCCGGTACTCGACTTTAAATACAATTTCAGCCTATTCCAAAACATGTTTATACTCTCACACTCCTTTGTTTTTAGGCAGCTCTTTGAACAGCTGTGCTCCCCCAAACAGTACAGTCTTCATTCCATAGAGAGTTCTGGGTGCTGATAGTTGCACTTTATTATTAGTTCGGAGATTGTGGGGGTTGTCTTTTATAAACAGTCTTAGTTGTATTTCTTTCAGTTATATTACTTTTAAGAGAATTTGTAACTAATTTTTTTACTAACATTCATGTAATGAACTTGTATAATTGTGATAGATTAAATATTTTAGTTTTTTCATATATACGAATAGTTGGTGTGTGGAAGGGATATTGAAATAAGGCTTTAATGACTTTGTTTTCAGATCTCTGCAATGGATTAAGGTTTGTGGGTGCAGCTGAGCCCCAAATCTTGATAAGATAGTTTAAGTGTTATTTCACCATTATACAAAGTTATTTTAATTTTTTGGGGTATATAGTGTGCTATTTTACGAAAAGCTTCTACCAAAGATGTTAATTTAGTACTATTCCTGACGATTCATCGAAACCTTTGACTCATTTTCCTTACACCCTTCTACCATAAATAATACTCTTGTGTTGATTTAGATTTTTATTTGCTATAGGTACGTGGGCGAAGGCATGGAAGAAGGGGAATTCTCGGAGGCGCGGGAAGATCTCGCCGCGCTTGAGCGTGATTACGACGAAGTAGCCATTGAAACGTCCGATATGTTGCCCGGCTGCGATGATGAGATGTGACATCACGTCCATTCATGACTTGTGACGTCACCGTATTCGTGTCCTGGGCCATCCGCACGCAAACATGGCTTACCACCTGATGGGATACCATTCAATAGTTAAACAGATCTGTGAACCGAGACGAGACAATGTTGTGACAGAACGAGTTTTCAGAGAAATCCTATTGGCCGAGCTTGTCTTGCTTGAGTCTTGTGTAAGATGGGGCTGTGTAGCGTCACTGCCGAAGCGGACGCCTCAAAACCGCGGCCGCATTGATAATATTGATTATGGCAGTTCTGTTAAATTGTATAAAGTTTGGAAAATGTCCGCAGAGGTCGGATGATGCTCGAGTAGCCCTCTGCCCTTTCTCTCTATGCTGGCGTGCCACCAGAGTCCCCTCACAGCTTTGTTTCTTCGCCGAGTAAACTTGCGCTATATACTTATGCTTTGGGTCTTTTTCTAAATTTTTAAGCAAATACTCCACGGAGAAACGTTAGGTTAGCATTTTTATGATTTACAAACTTTTTGGACATGTTTTGAGGAGAATCGCGACGTGTGCGGAACGATTTCGGTGTCATCATTGTAAGTGTAAATGTGTAGTACTTGTGTCTGTCCGTTTATGTCACTAAAACATTTGAAAGTTTTGACTATTTTACCGTATGTGCGTTTAATAAATCGTTTACTTCTTTTCTGCGTTTCATATCAAACCCTTTATCATACCAGCCTTTTTTTAAAGTCTACTGCTAGATATTGGCCTTCCCAAGAAAGGGGATAATTTTGCCGTAATTTGCAATCTGCAATCGCAGAGCGCAGCTTTCGCGACGGGGATGCTGCTGCCCTTCCCCGCCCTGTGCATTTGTGGTGCACTGTTACGGATGGATATACCACCATCTATCTGTTCTGATACCTTAGCCGCCTCTTACACCTGGTACAGGACGGGGTACTTTTCTATTATGCCGGTTCCTCACGGCATACTTTAGAGTACTACAATTAGCGGCCATATGGCCATTTCTCTCCTAGCAAACTTAAGTTAAGAGGCAATATGAGGTACAGATAATTTTAAGGTTTGCGTTATCGTTAAGGATCTGTACTGAACGTTTTTAACGTAAGCCTTTAGTAAAAAGTAGCAAAACATTTCACACGAGAAAGAAATGTACTGCTACACTAATTTTCCTTTTTTTTTCATTCCTGCATGGCATAGCAATCTATCATGAACATTATCTATATGTATGACTGATCAATGTCTGATCAATATTTGTTAGTTAAGTATAGGGTTTCACACTAGTATTACTGTTGTAAAACTAATCAATATTTTAATACGTGAAGTGGAAAATTTGTACCCCATTTTAATCTTGATCTTTTTTCTTTTGAAGACTGAACGTGAAATTTGACTCGGTTAAAATATATGTGAAAAACTTTTTAATAAATGATTAACTAGAAATGCATTAAATTAATTAATATTATTACACGTAGTGTGTGGATCACTCCGATGTATATACAATCTATCAATATCTTTTTATTTCTTAGTTTCATTCATCTTTCCATCCAAAAGTTGCCTAGAAGAAATAGTCATTTGCAATAAGGCCGCCCATTATACTTTGTGATTCTTGTTTTTCTCACACATTTCTGTTTGGTGTATAAATGTTATTATGTACATATATTTAATTAATGATGTTCGAATTCAAATCACTGAACGACAACTAGTTTTAAAAATATTATAAGGTGGGTGGGGTGTTAAATATATATATTTGTAATTACTCGGTTGTCTGATGTCCGTAACAAAAGCGCTTTAAACGACTTACCACGGAGTCAGGTCAAAAAAAATTCTGAATCCCGTGACCGTTGAAGTTGGGACCTACAATACATTTCTTTTCATACAAACTTCCCGATCTAATAGATTTTGTACAAATTAACCATAAACACAACAAAAAGAAAAAGATTTTTCAAAATAAACCTTCATATAACTGAACTGTGGTCAATTATGTTTAAGCATTTTGTGCCTTACGGCCATGGTATAACATAGTGTAACACTTCATTATTACAAATCAAAACACTTTTTTTGTAGCTAACATTTATTTTGATAGATAGATATGCTATTAATAAATTATACTTAATCTATAAACGTACTGCAATCATGTTTTGTACATTACATTAATTAAAATATCAGATTCATAAACATACCTAAAAATATAATCTTTACATAATTTACAAAAATAATTTAACATAATAATATAGCACAAAATATATTTTGCTAAAGCCATTATTATATATATTCTTTATATTTACTATATAATATGTATTCTCCAAAGTTTATATTATATTGCATCAACCACTTCAACCTTATGTTGAAGTCTAGACTTTACCATATCTATATAATATATACGAACAGAAAGTTTGGGTAAACTATCCATTAGTATTCTTACTAATAAAATATTTAGATTAACAAATCACCTCATTGCTCCACCATGGAAATACCTAATATTAATTTTCTCTTATATTCCTCCAAAACCACGGGCCTGATAGAAAAGCGTAAAGCAAGGCATAACAAGATTTATTTTTATTTATCAGTATCTTTACATCTCGTTATACTCGTATACAGAAAAGTTGATAAAAAATATAAGTCTGAATCTTACTAGATGTGCCATTTTTACTAACAAGTATCATACATAGCATACAAAAAAATTAATTGTCGGATATCCATAACAAGATTGTTTCTAACGGCTCATATCGGAGTCAGGTCAATGTATGAGATGTTATGCGAATATAATATACTCGTACATTGGAATTTACAAAAATCACTAACTCCTATTTTGTAACAAATAGTCTCCAAGTTATGTTAAGAGATATAAATACGGTAATAAAAAAATAGACTTAGTTAAGCTCTATTATGCTTAAGCCATTTCGCATTTTTGTATTATTTGTAAGAACAAGTTTCCACGATGAGGCCCAAAATTGTCTAGCAGCTGCCCAACTAACAACTCGTATTCCAACTCTCTTTGTACATAATTCCTAATTGAAATCCAAAATAAAAAATTTAAATTCAGTTCTTAAATCTAATAAAAGTATTGTACACATTAAATATACATATTTTTTTGTTTGTTTGACTAGTCCGATGGTGCAGATGGTAGTTATCCTGTATTGTGCGCCAAAGGTCGTAGATTCAATACTCACTCAGTACAAATATTTATGTGATGATATTTCTGTTTGTTCTGTGTATTAAATATATCTATTTAAGTAGTATATTTGTGATTCCTTTATTTTCTGATGCCCGTTACACAAATGCTTTGAGCAAATTATCACGGAATCGGGTCAATATGTTGTGGGAATTTATTTATTTATTTTATGTGAAGGATAGCCCAAGAAAACATAGCGACGTATCTAATATTTCCATGTACACGAAAATATACTGTATAACGATCGTATTAAGACATTTTTTTCAATAACTCAATAGCACGATAAGCTGTATTTGGTCAGCTGCTAGTGTAGTACTGAATTTGTGTTGCAGTTTCGAACTACAGCACAAAATCAAGCAATAGTTCTACAACTACATGCTCTCTACTCCACTATAAAACAATAGTATGCCAATCACAAAAGCTTATGCCCATTATACTTAATGTAAAATATACCATAAACTACAATAATTGTATTGCCATATAGTCTACAACATCTCTATTATTCCAACGATATTCTTGACCCTAATGCTGTAATAATACTTCGAAATATCGTGAATTTGTTCATATAAACTGTAAACTAACTCTTTACATATAACGAATCTAAATAAAACTGGACCATACTAACATTTTAACATAGCTGAGGGGTACAGGCAGAGGAAGAGGCGACTATGGTACCGGTACCGACAGATCCCGGTATATCCATTCGAAATAGCAGAACTTAAATACAACAGGGTGAAAAGGGGCAGCAGCATCCTCGTAGCGAAGTGCTCTGCGATTGCTACCACACCTGCCCAGCGCGGCAGTTTCAGCCAAATTAATTTAAGGCTTTCATCAATCAGTGGATTTTCTATTCTATGGCTGGCATGATGATACTAACATAGCAGTGACTTCTCTATATTTAATGAATAAAATCTGTAGATTATTCTGCATTTATTATGGTATAGGTTACAATAGTAAGAGAAGTTGCTATCGCAAAATATTTGTTTGGGCCAGGAGTCCGGTTACTGTTCTTGAACCTCATGCAATTTATATATTTAAATCCACTAACTATTCCAAGAACTTCGACAACAGCATCACACCTACAGTTCCATTAAAATGGCCACTATTCGGGAACAGATTCAGTGGCCAAGGCCGTGGCCTACAATTTCCTTGGTGGGGGCGATTCGGAGACGCTGGGTGTGAGAGATAGCCTCCGAATGTTTGGTTTGTCGTATTCCTCCATAGACATCGCGCGGGACATGCGCCGCTCCACGCCAGGTGGTGGCAGCGATGTCAGCAAACCTTGCCCTTGGCAGAAGAGAAGCAACGACTGTGCTACTTTGGCAGGCTGGAACATAAGCATGTAACATAGTAATTATCATAACTTATATATTCATATTTAATATTCGAAAATATACGGTTATGTTTTGTATCATATATATCGCTTTGCCTTCGTCATTGTAATAACAACACAAACTAAATCGATTCTCAAAATTAGAATCTACAATTACTAGTAGTTACCGATTTATTTTAAACTTTCTATCTTTCTAACTTTCTATCGACTTGACGTATCTTTAAAGATTTTTTGTTATTCCGGGAAAAAAAAAGTTGTAGCGATTCCATAGAGAACAAATAAAAGCAGTGTTATAAACGCGTATGTCAACAAATATTTAAAATTTACAATTGACTTGCATTCAGGATAGTTTTAGTTAGGTTGATTAAGGAAAAAACTTAAAAAAAAAATAAGTCGTTTATTAAACACATGCGTACTTTTAAAATTAGTTCACACTTGCTCCAATATAATTCATTCATAACAGTTTCATTATAATTTAATAAGAGATTCAGAGAGAAAATATATAAATATTACATTAATATTGTTAATAAGATACACAGAATGTACCCTTTCTATATTTTATCACAGACAAGTACCGATTTAGACAGGTCCTCAAAATCGAATTAATATTGTTTTTATAAATTAAACGAATATAGCTCCACGCCATTTAATTTGACTACTTTAATCGTTTCATCCCAAAGACGTCTGGAAGTGTCATCGTCGCACGCTGCTCTCCCAGGCTGAGAAATCTGTACATTTTTATAAAACTTTCCGCTTGTCTTCCCAACAGATTTACTCAGTGCAACATAAAGAGCTGTCTGGGCACCTTCCCACGGGTGTTTAAAAAGGATGCCAATCATAAATGTCGCGAAACTTGCCAAGCTCATCCCTGAACTCTTAAATATCGCTGTGCCAACAGCTCCTGGGTCAACTGTATGGATAATCACATTACCGTCTTTCAATCTCTTACTCAACTCTTTAGTAAACATCACTAAACACAACTTGCTGTTACCATACAACCTGAGCAAGCTCCAGTAGCCTTTCCTATTCCAGTTGTCGAAATCTATTACCCCCATCTTGTGGAGCACTGATGTAGTGTTCACTATCCTACTCGGTTCCGAAACTGTGCCAGATTTCTGCAGAAGCGGTAGGAGTAAAATTGACAATAGAAATGTACCAAAATAGTTTACTTGCATTACGAAGTTCAGTCCATCGGCAGTTAAAAAATCACCGGGCACTCCTACACCGGCATTATTTATTAACAGATCTAATCTCTCTTCTGTATTAAGAATATCTGTAGCAAATTTCCGGACTGATGCGAACGATGATAGATCTAGTATTTTGAAAATAATTTTATCACTGCCAGTACTTTTCTCAATGCGTGCCTTAGCGTGCAACCCTTCGTCTTCGAATGGACACGCTATAATAACTTTAGCGTCTCTATGTGCTAAATCACCAGCGATCTCCAACCCCATTCCCAGCGTTCCACCAGTCACAATAACAGTCAGTCCACTAAGATTTTTCTTTGACTTGCAGTGTAGATTTGTGTTTTTCTGCCACAATCCGACGACCATTCCACCGAAAACTATAATTTCTATAATCACTATAAACACACTGGTTTTATAATACAGTCCCAATAATAAACCGCCAATGATGATTGTTGCTACGACGCTAGAAGTGTTCAGTGCCATTTTAGAAGTTTGAAATCACTGAATAATATTAATTATATTTGCAGCACATCACAAAATCACTCGTGGACGTTATAGGAATTCCGGCCTTATTGCGGTGACGTATGGAGAGCTTGACTGACGCGGTGTTACTGGTTTCACTTTTACTTTCAACTCTATCCATGCAATTGACGGCACCGGATTGTGTTGCATCGGCTATGTTCATATTTGGTATCAAGGTATCAAGCAAATGCAATGTTATTTGTCGGCTATTGCACTCTCTGTCGACTATTGATGTTAGCTATGTTTGATTGGATGTTAAACATCGTAACATCATCACAAACATCACAAAGTAAGAAGCTCTTTGTTGCGGTGCGCTTGAAAGTGAAAGTAAGACCCTTTTACTTAGGAAAACTACGAAACAAAACTTTCTCTTTCAATATTTCTTACTTTTATGACCGTATTAACTTCTTGTATCCTAAATCGTAATTATGGTTTATTTTTATTCTCATAGGAATCACAGTAGTTCACTTATGGAAAAAAAAATTTAAATATTACCATACAGAATATTTAAACTAAATGATAATATATGATAACATGAACAACAGTCTTGAAAAGTGAGTACATTAAAACGAAATCAAAAATAACATCAAAGTTAATTACCTACTCTATACGTGGGCATTACGCAAAATCAACTACTACTTCGCGAAAATATTTTTGTTGTAAACTAACTTTTCCTAGGACAACAGTATCTTATGTCCTTGCCTATGTTTTCTAAAAACTTTTTTCGCACGAATAAAGATCTTCCAAATAAGTTTGTTGCAACATTTTTTTATGAAAAAATATGTTTTTCATAAAATATTATTCTTGTACATTGCTTCATAGTCAGTTCCAGTCAGAACAGGACAAGGTCTATCTGGTTAGCTAGTATAAATATATTTCTGGCGATAATTTATTAAAAATATATTACTATTGTAATAATAAATAAACATATAGTTTATACTTTACGAGATTCGTCGGGCCTAATGTCGCATTTGGTTCTACCAATTAGTGCACCAAGGGTTATGGGTAGGATTCCCACCCAAGACAAATATTTTATGATGATTTATTTGTGTTTGCATAATAATAATATACTCTTTATTGTACACCAATGAAACCAACACATAAACATCACAAAAACATGGAATAGTAGGAACAAGAGGCAGCCTCATCGCTAAATGCAACTTTGCAGTGCAATTTCTTACGGGCAACCTTTGGATAGAGATAAAGTTAAAGTTAATAAATGTTAAAGCTGGTGGAAGTTTGAGGTACATTTAGTACATACATACATAATAATAAACATACATATAATACACACACATTCAAATACATATAAAAGATAAAGTTACGGAACAAGAAAAGTGACAGAATCAAAAAGCAAAATCAAACTGACAGTCGGCAATAGTCCTTCACCATTCCTTTAAAAAATAGAAAGAGAATGATACAAATAGAAAGAGAATGAGCAGATCTTACTTCCATGGGGAGCGCATTCCAGAACCGAACGGCTTGAACTGTAAAGTATTTGCTATAGAAGCTTGCGGAATGCAGAGGCATTTGTATTTATGAATATGTACTTTAGTATTGTTTTCGTAACTAGCTTTGCTTATCCATAT
>JACJUM010002819.1:18960132-18978212 GCA_020976665.1 Heortia vitessoides | reverse complement strand
TTTGCTTATCCATATGTACTTTAGTATTGTTTTCGTAACTAGCTTTGTTCTCCACTTCGTCATTTTCGTTTATGCCACATATTGATTTATGATCCGCTCCTATTAGTCGTAGCGTGATCATCACGCTACGACTTAGGCTAGACTTAGGCTTAGGCTGATATAATAAGGAGTAACTTATTACTCCTTATTATATCAGCTATCTGTCAGGGAGAACACCATGAAATCGGTCCAATCGTATCAAAGATTACCTCGAACAGACAGACTGATAAACATTTTTAACAACCGTTTTTTGTTATATGTGCCTACCGTGTTAACTTACATGTACATTTATAAAAAAGCAGTTATTTTAATGTTACAAACAGACACTGCAATTTTATTTATGTATATTGATTCTATCAGTGTCAGTGTCACACAAGTGATTGAAGCGACTTACGAGTATCTCGGAGTCAGTTCAATGTGTTAGACGATGTGTGATTTTTTTTTATAGAAACATACATAGGTATATCGCCTGTGTCCCATCGGGGTAGGCTGAGTATCTCTCTTGGATGGATCTCCACTTGTTACGTTCTTCGTATACTTCTCTCGCTTCTCTAATTCGCATTAGTCCTTTCATACACGCTTGTTTATACTGGGTACTTTTGACTTGGCCCTTCTTTAATACCTCTTCTACCTGGTTAAGATATTTTCGTTTAGGTCGTCTATATAGAAATATTATCAAGTATTATTAATAAATGTTAATTAGACGGCCTCTTATGTTAATGGGATTCATTCAAACATGAATGCAAAAACGCTTTTAATGCTTCATTGGTCACATTGTTTATTAACCGTGAAAATCTTTATACTTTTTATATTACAGCATGTATCGATTATATACAGAAAGGAAACAATAAAGTGGGCCGTATTGTAGTCGCTGGCAGCATCGACATAATTCGATATTGAAAACAACAACGAAGGAAGTTCTCATTACCAATACATACTCAAGTAGGCAAATTTTATGCATATATTATTAATTTATTGACGTCGATGCGTATTGCGAGATAATAACATTTTAAAAATGAAACAAATACGGGGCATTCCACTTAAAGCAGACATACGTCGTACCAGCCATTGAAAGACCACCGCTGGACTTAGGCAAAACTCCTCCTTTCTTGGGGGGGGCCTTTGTCCAGCAATGGACTTCTAATGGCTTGTATGATGATGATGATCTTAAGTGGCAAATTAAAACAGAATTGCATTGACAGGTAATTGAACATTCTTAGTACTTATGGTGTATATCATTTGCAAAATGCGAATGCATGGCGAATTCTTGCTTCACTCACACAAACATACTTTAAAAAAAGTATGTGTATGCTATATCCGCCCCGCGGTTTTCCCCGCGTACTTCCAGCTCCCAAGCTAATAATAAATAAAATAGTAGCCTAATTTCTTCTCATAGATAATATCAGCTATCCTGCGTTAATGCCGTTAGAATTTGTCCATCCGTTTTGGAGTTTATCTCGAACAGACAGACAAAAAAAATACAACGCTTATATATATTAAGTACCGTACTGTACTTACTTTAATGTGCCTATTTTGAAAAGCTGTTTTTATATAACAAAAAGCACTTCTATATTATTTATATGTATAGATAACAAAATGTTATCCATCAAACAGCTTCATAACTTTCGTTCTGCATCGCAAACGCAACACTAAGATAAGCAGATTTGCGGATTAAACTGGGCAGGCGTTTGTGGCGGAAACATCACTTACCGTTAATTTAAAAAAAATATTTAAAAATATATAGCCTGTGCGTTACTTCATAACACTTGTGTTATAGATATCGAGTTTACTATTATTATTTAAGTATTTCTGTCGCGGTTATAACAAAAAAAAAATTATAATTTTAATGGAGCTCCCATACAACAAATATTTTTACTTTTGAGAGGCCCGTGGACAGTCAGGATATTGGTTTGTACCTATTTGTTCTTTACTTGGGTGTTAAATATATATATCGAAGAATTGTAGTTGTGATGCCTCTGTTGTTTGACGTCCGTAAGTGCTTCAAGCTACTTACCTTGGAATCAGATCAATTTATGAGATATGGTGTATATATAAAAAAATGTTTACTTCATCCCCTCTGAACTATTCATATGCACAACAACTCTGGCTCCAGTATAAGATTCCCAAATACTCACAACTTCAGCAAGGACGTCGCCAGCTTTCTCCACTTTGAGGATGGTGACCTTGTCCTTATCCAGTTCCTTGTACATCTTCTCCACCACTCCGGAGTAAGGGCTAAGTATACCCGTGATCAGCAAGATGTCCGGTTGGCATCCCTTCAATATCAGATCTTTGCGACTGTAAGATAATAAATATAAGCACATTTAAATCAATATCTTAATTTTTTTTGTTATTAGACCAGGTCGACCAGGTCGACTAATAAGCTTACAGCCCGTGTGTTAGTAAACGTCACCGCAGCCTATAGACGCTCGTAATATTTATTAAGTTAATTTACACTGCCTCTCGCCCTTCAAAACGGAACACAGCAATGCAAACGCTGCTATTTGGCAGTAGAAATAGAATAGTAAGGCACTTATGCAGACGACCTTTGTATAAAATTCTACTTCATGTAAATGCAACGTGTTTCCAGTGGTATCCTGTTGTTTTAGTCAGATCTTCTGACCACCTTATGGATGAACATTCGATATTAACTTCGACGTATTCGTAAGGTATCTAATAGTAGCCAAATATTAAGAAAGACGACCTTAGAATTTTGAAATAAAAATGTCCTGAAATAGGGAGGAGATGTAGTCCAACCAAATATTATGATATATTCCTGGTTTTAGGAAACAAGTATTGGCATTATATCTCTTACTTGATGAAGGCGCGCACGTATTGCTTGATATTGTGAGTGTTCAGGTTCCCGCGCAAACGTGAACGGTACTCGGTCAACATTCGCTCCCGCTCACCCGCTTCAAACGACTCGCCCGAAATTTGCTGTAACCCAATATATATTCAAGAAACAGAGGATTTGGGAAAATACGAGAGACTAGCAAAATCATCAGAAGTTTTCAAAAGAAAGTACATAAACATTTACTTAGGTATATTTATTGTTAATAAGCTAATCAAGGTTGAAAATTTGAAAACACACTGAAGAATAATGATCTAATCTAATTTAGCAAATAAATTCAAATACAGAACACGCAATAGGATTTGAAAAACAGTCACTAAATGGTCTTAAGCAAGATTAAAGGCAACTGCTCTACAAGAACTATGTTAACGTGGCTGATAATTCATTCCAGCTTTTAAGGTAGAAATAAAATAAAAACTGCATCTAGAAGTATTAATAGTTAGTATGTTAGTAAAGAAAGTTCTATGCCATAGGAATATTAGAGCGATCAAACTTTAACATGAGAAGAAAATTGGCAAAATTTTGACTAATTAATTATTACCTTGACGAAGTAACTGGTCGAAGTTGAAACTTTTTAAAATTAAACTTTAATTTTTCTGAACAGAAATCTAAGCAAAATGTTATTAATGTTGCTCTTAATCATTAAATATCTCTCCAATTGAAACTAATGACAAAAGTCATTAAAATCAAAATAGAAAATTGGCATTTCGTCAGTGAAGTTCTAACAGCGATTCTAACACACCCTTAACGTTTTTGGTAGCTTCAGTACCATATGAGCCATCAAGCTCGTATTAGTCTTCCGTGTATATTCTTCAAAGCATCAGAATGACTTACGCTCAGTTAGAACTTCGTTCACGATTTACAATAAATCTTCAAAAAATGGTTGCCTGTAAAGTCGGTTTTACGGGCGAAGATTTTACGTGACAACGTCTTTTTCTCGGTAGAATATTTATTGATATGAATATAATTAAATTTCACAATAGAAACAAGGAATTGAATGAAAATAAGAATTGCACTAATTTTAACTACAGAAATATATTTTGTTTACTAAAACATTGTACATGTAAACTTAAACTTAACTAATTCCTATTTGAGTGATTTTGTTGAGGATAGGACGATGATAGGAGAAATATGAAATGAAAGGAAGTGTTTCTGCTGTAATGTGTCTTGCGAAAGTCAAGTCGATAGTTGTTCCTTTTAACGTAGTTGACTTAGAAACGTTTGATACGCAATCAAGATTATACGTATTTTTCATGAAATTAAGAAACGAGTTGTCAGGCTTTACGTTTTTGTTAAAATCACCACACAGAAGAATCGGTATACTAGAATCAACTTGCACGAACGGTGGCACGTACTTTTTATTTAAATTATTTTAAAATAAAAATTAGATTTATTTAATAATTTAATTTAAATTATTTATTTCAACTGCATTAAGAAGTTTGACACTCAATGCTTTCAATTGGCCTTAATTATTATATAATAAATCAGTTTCTCAACTTTTGTGTCAATCTAACAATTAATCAATCAATCATAGTTTACGATAATGAAATATCAGTGTACAATTATTTACCTTTATTGTTGTAGTTGTTGTAAATGACGAATCTAAGCACTCCAATTTTCACTACAGACACAGCTGACGATACTTTAACCACACGTGTGAACTTGTATTATGACGCTTTCTTGTTTTTCCAACGCCAAGAACGTTCGAGAAAGACAAAGACAGAGACACAAGCATGCGCCGATTCAATGCGCCTGATTCTCTAGTGCTGCGCGCGCAACAGACCGATCATAGTTGAGTGGGAGAGAGACGCAAGGCATTCGGCGGGCCTCTCTCTCGTTCGGTGACTCATCGTAACGTTACCGAGCGTTACACTTTTTCATAAGTGACTCCCAGCCACAACCTTATATAAGACGTTGTCACGTCAAAACTGTTAAACCCATATCGATCGCCAATATTAGTGGAGTTAGCAAGAAAACACAAAGAACATATACCTGGTAGCGATAATCAAGGTGCTCTTGCTCAAAACTCACGTGTCCGAACTTGTGATAGATGAGAAAATCCTCCTCGGACTGGGAGATGTCTGCGCCCTTCCATCGGGAGAACCTGCTGCGGAAGGCATCGGAGACCGAGGAGGTGGAAGCTGTGCAGTTGACGAGGATCAAGCCGAGCAGGCGCCTGGGGTGAGCTAGGCCGCAGCGAGCCAACACGTTGGCTCCGGCGCCTTCGCCAAGACCGACAGCGTAGCGGACGTGGAGGAAGTCTAGTACTGTGATGAGGTCTTCGCCCAAGGTTTGGAGGGAGGGGAATTGGTATCTGTAAAGTCAATTTATAAAGAGTTCTGTTTAGAGCAATTTTTTTTAATATCATGTTTGCAATTGTTTATTGTAGTTAATAATGAAAATGGAGTTTGAGAATTGCTGTGTCAAAATCAAATAAAGAATATGTTCCGTTCGCCCATTATGCAAAACTGTTATATCCTAATCCCATAAATGTGAATTTAAGTTTGTTCGTTACATTTTCACTCATTATGTTCTCAACCAATCTTTTTATACATATAATTAGAAGAGGGTAAAACGATATTTCTTCTAAGCTCATCTAACATCTTATTCAAGTTATCTTTCATCCCGAATTTAGTATAATCCACAATGTTAGTACTACAAAACCTCAATAGATGGCGTTGACTTTAAAGCATGCTATCAGGTTAAAGCTAATCTAATCGGAATATCCAAATCAGATTCCGATTTTTCGACATCAACTAGGTTTTAATATCATAAATGTTAATGTGAGTTTCTTTTATTTATTCAACCAAACTTTGTGAAATTTCACAAGGACGGTACAGGTATATTATTACCCTTCAACCCTAAAGTAGTGTTTCCATGGGAAATTGGTATGGGCGAAGCCGCAGGTAAACGCTGTCTACTCACGAGTCAGGTAAGTCTGGTGAGTTCTCCTCGTGCCCAGGTACATCCACATGGATGAAGCAGGAGCGCTCCTTGATCTCCGACATCGCGGGGCACGTCACGAAATCCACCAGGGATGAGTCTAAATAAAAAATAGTAAAACCTCTATAAGATTACTCGTTTCTTCTTTTTCTTTAAGGAGTATTGCCCTACAGGATATGCCAACTCCAATGTACCGTTCATATATTTGATACCAGTTACAGTGTAATGCATCTGCACCCATTGTCATAGGAAGTGACTAAGGTACCAGAACCGACATATGGTGGTATGTCATTCCTAAACAGTGCAGCGCTAAACCACAGGGCAGAGGTGAGCAGCCGCATCCCCGTGGCGATAGCTGCGCTCTGCGATTGCCAACATGCTTGCCCAGCGCGGCAATTATAGACAAAAAACCTTCTTTCTTGCAGAAGCTTATGTCCAGCAGTGGACCTTTAATGGCTGGTATATCTGTGTAATTAATGATTAAAATAGCTTTATTAAATTAGAATCGGCATTAAAATCATAACTTTTTTGCAATTTCTAACTTAGGTTCTGAAAAAATGCATTAGATCAAATCTAAGTCTAAAATATTTCATTGAAACTTTCTCAAAAACAAAGTGTTCAACTTAAAAACTTGCAGGAAGTTCTTGAAAAAACTTTGCAATATCATTACCTAAACCGTGAGGATAGCAATAATGAATCACCAACTTTCTGACTATCAATTATGATATTCAGGTAAACAGTAAAATTACTTTATTACGGACATGAAATTACTGTATTTTTACACCAGCATCTATGGGCTTCGTGGTGCCGGCTTGAGAATAGTACCACCCTATCTCTTCCTGTTAGTGTCGTCGTGGCGACTTTGGGATCCTTATACCGGAGAACGGGCAGCAGCGCAATTCTGTGTACTCAAACTTACAACAATCGCCAATCCGCCTGGCAAGCATGGTGATTATGCGAATTTTTCTAAGACCTGTTATAGGTTCCTTTAGGGAAACCCGTTCCCTGCAATGGGACACTTCATGGGTAGATATGATCTGATATGATGATCTATAGGCTACAGTGGCGCTTACTATTGGTCCGTATGTTCGTTTACCATCTCAGTATAAAATAGTAATATATCCTTTATAAAACGGAATGTTTGGCAATAAAAACTTACGATTAGTCCCAAGATCGTGAACGGTGAGGAAGACGCATCGCTTGTCCTGTTGGCTGAGGTCACCCTGAAATAAGGTTTCATTTAATTAGCTGACAGCCAAATGTTTGACTAAGTGACCTAATTGCGCACACGTGTGCGTAAGCCGAGGAAATCGATTTACCGGTTTGTTGCCAGGTTTAGTAATAATTTAATTAAGGTAGACGGGCCGAAGGCGTATATATATATATATCTGCACAAAGCTTTAAGCGGGCTCCCTCTAGTTGGCAGTTTTTTGCAGCTCCGAAGTATATGAATTATATATAGCAGAACAAACTTGGCATAATTTTCTTTAAACAAATATGCTCAACGCATAAAAATTATTTATTATAATTATTTTATTATTATTGGGTCGGATGTTTAAATGTCCGAATTTTAAAAGGTATTCTTTTAA
This sequence comes from Heortia vitessoides, assembly GCA_020976665.1. NCBI lineage: Eukaryota > Metazoa > Arthropoda > Insecta > Lepidoptera > Crambidae > Heortia > Heortia vitessoides. Next base: position 18,970,790 of record JACJUM010002819.1, on the reverse strand, counting down.
GATGGCCGAATTTTGCTTGGCATACCATGTTGTTGGCAAATTTTCATTTGGAATAATTGCATTAGGCATTATATTTCTAATTATGCATAGTAATATTATGAGATACTAATTTTGATAATTATGCATAGTAATATTATGTCATAAAAAGGTTAAGCCATCAAAAACTATATGCGACGATAAGCTCCATGCATATTGCATGCATGTTTGTATGCTGCATGCAGCGAGTGTGCAGCATACATATGTACAAGCATTTAATTGTGCTTATATAAAACATCTAAGAGTAAACTTTCTGAGATATAATAGTTCTGCGTCTTAACTATTATGTTATATTCATAAGATGATTCTGACTTATAAAATCGTAGGTTTTAGATATGCTAAATAATTTTCTTCGAAATAAAGTTTATAATTTCCGCTGTTAAAATTATGACATAAAAAGTTCTGCAATAAAAGGTAGAACCACTTTAAGCTACATATTATTTGTTTATTTAAGTTACGTGACAACGTGTAATACTTTTTCATTTTATCTAGTTTATATCCTGCTTCCAGTATATCATTGAATTGACATAATATAACCTAACTTTTTTCAATTTAATTTATATTATAATTCTTTCAGATTCTTAACATTTTAATCTCATCTCTTCGACTTAATATTTTCCGATGTTACAATATTTTATGTTTTTAATTTTAAGTTGTTGAAGGCCGCTTCTGAACTGTTTTATAATATTTTTTCATCATTATCATCATCACTATCAATATTATTATCTTAAAAACATCTAAAATTTCAATTCTGGATATAGTGTAAATAAATAAATATACGGCAATGACTCATACTTGACTCCTGATTTCCCTGATGGTAATAACGAACGAGCCACCAAGACCTATTTTTTTTTGTATAGCACAAAAACAGTGCTATTTTAGGTATCAAAGGCTAAATAGAACGAAGTGGGTCGACACTAAAATATGTAAAGTAGCATCACTTGTTAGACACAAAAAAAATACCAACATAAAAAACACTGCGCGGGAAAGATATGGAAAACACACAGACAATAGCCGGATCTGTTTTGCTGTTCACCCAAGCTAAAACAGGCAGCATATTATAATACCCTGCGAAGTACAAATTGCCGGCCTTACACGCGCTGCTAACCGTACGACTAAAGGCCTTTGTTTCAATTCTTATAGAAATACCAAGATGTAAAAGAAAAAAGGATTTTTATTTATTCATAGGTAAAATTCATTAAAAACTTTAACGTGAAGTACCGGCAGAATAAAATAGTACCTCCCTCTGTACCAGATGTCATAAGAGGCAACTAGGGTACCAGAACCGACAGATGGCGGTAAATCCATCGGCAACAGCTTACCTCAAATGCACAAAAATGGCAAAATCCTCTTTCTTAGGGAGGCCTATATCTAGCAGTAGATTCCCAGTGATTTTAATGATGATTATGAAGAGATAGTATTTTGTGGATTTTCTTAAAAACAATCATATGAAATAGTTGAAAATTAATGGGTGTTTATTTGAAAATACCTCTTTTCTTGTTCTATATATATTCGGAACTGTGAACCACCCATCATCGAATACTATTGAGAGACACAAACACAAGTGCGTGTAAATGATATAATAAGAATTATTATTTCTATCTCCCGCGGAGACAGGTGATCTACCCCAGCTCCACTGAGGCGACTGCTATGTTTTTGTACATGCACCAACAGTTGTGACGATATTGTAAGCGCGATCGAGTATTAGTGACGTATTGGATGAATCGAATACGAATCGTGGTGTTTATTGTCTGGATGTTCTGTTAGCGTTTCGGCCGTAAGGTAACGGCAAAGTAGCAACCTTCCAGTACCAGGTGTCGTAAGAGGCGATTGAAGTACCAGAAACGACAGATAGCGGTTTTTACATCAATCTAAATGCAGAGGTTGGCGATAGGCAGCAGCGTCCCCGTCACGAAAGCTTTTACAAATGTTTATGGGAAAAGTCAAAATTATTTGTTCAAACTTTAACAAACTTAATGTTAAATTTAACTTTTTAATAAAGATTCAAAGTAGAATTTCTACTCTCAGAACTTCATCACATTAACAAACTAACATTGTAACTAACATTGCTAATTACTTGTAATAATTTAAAACTTAGTATTACTTACCTGGCTATGTCTTGGAATGATTCCCTGGGAAGCGTGTAAAAAGGAGAAACATGATAACCTTTTTATAGAGAATATTTCAATTTGGTATTATTCTAAAGTTTAAATCGAATCATAGATTATATAAATTAAACCAATAAAATTGCTATTGAAAGAAAGGACAAGATTAAAAATGCATTACCGTCAAATTCAATATTTAATACAGTTATTACAATGCCTACAACTTTTACACTTTGAAATTAACTTTTGGTTTGAACTAAACTTAACAGTTAAAAGTTTTCCGCATCTTCACTGTTAAAACATGCATAATATACCCCACGAACTGTAATATTATTGTGATATCCTGCAGTTACCGCTTCGCCTTGAATACATCCACTATCTGTACAGTCTTCGTAAGACTCACATGCTTGATACAATTTAGTGTTGGAAATTGTTTGCATCCAATCTCTAACACATTGCACATGGGAAGATCTATTAAAATAGAAATTGACATCCCCCTTATTATTAGCAGTGCCAAGGTTTCCAGGATCACAGTGGACTACTTCAACATAATCCGCTTCTCCTGAATGTATCTGTGTTTCAAGCGTGTCAGAGAAACATGGGTTAGCTGGATCCAGACCTGTCAAACGTGCTATCTTTCGTCCGGTCAGTGCAATGAAGTTTTGTCCCATAAAACCTGCAATGTGTGCTCCAGAACTGTGGCCAATTGCGTGTATTTTCTTCACGTCTAAACCTCTACTTGCTAGATTCGCGATCAACTTGCTGACGGCGTCTCCAATAGACGAAAAATAAGGTAGTGCCTTCTCAAATGTATCTTTGTTCAGTTGTTGAGCGGTGTAAGCTGAATAATCGATGATAATCAAGTATATATTGGTTATTTTTTTCATAGTATCTATGGTCCAAAGTGCAGTGTTGCTCTGAAGATTACTGCTAAATCCGGGAATGAAGATTTTGAAACTCCGTGAATAATCAAAGGTAGGAACGTTCGCAATAATGTCAGCGGCATCGCCAATCCTACTGGTAATATATATGTCTTTTTGGAAGTCATAAAAGTTTACTTTTACTAAGTCCACTTCGGTGGGCGTAGTTGTCAGCGCACCACCTGCAATGCGAACATATTCATAGACGGTATATAAATCGTAGTACCAATTACTAAATACTGAGTATTACTGAGTTTTTTTCTATAGATTTAGATAATTTTATTACTGTATTAATGCAAATGAACATTCATTAATAACTGACATATTTTCAAAGCTACTTTTTTTACGGGTTTCAAAACTCTTTATTTTACTTTTAACATTTATTGTTTAAAGTTTCAGCTGCGTTACCGCAACTGTTTCCTAGGTTGACAAAGATGTTCTGTCATGATTTGAAAGTCTACAGTCACTAATTATTATATTTGTTGGTTTATAATTTTAAACGTTCTCGATCCTACCAACGCAAGAATTGCTATCGGTATCTTGCAATCTAAGTGCTGCAATATAGGCCTTGGTTCGTAATTAAATGTATGATAGGATCCCAGAACGGTGATATTTTGACTAATAAAGTTAAATAAACCGCGTTTTAAAACCGTTAACATAGCAGTTTTATCATTAGTTATGAATGCGTACATTTTACAAAACGTTATATTTTTAAGTAAAATAATCAAATGATTTTTGGAAAACGAAAAAATGTACGTTATAAAGCAATAAATTTATCTTATTGTTTAAAAGAATTATTTTAAACAATTTACTTACATATATCAGAAATTGAGTCGGATAAAATGAAGTCCTCATTATCAAATGCTGCATTACTAAATACTACAGCGACAGTGATAAAGGAAATAAATGAATACAACATTAGTACTTAGACGACTAATTGGGACTGATTCGGGCACAATTACAAGCATATTTATAACCTCATTAACTTTAATTTATGTAATGTTTGATACGAAATGAGAATAATCACCTTTTTTCTTACAGTAGTTTGTAGTAAAGTCGTCATTAACATTGTTTTATTTGAGCAGGTGGACAAACAAGCATACAGGCCACGTGATAGCAAGCGTCACTGCAGCCTACAGTGCTCGTATTATCATTTGAAGTTATTATGTCACAACATTATTCAGTAAATTTACTATTTCTCCCACCCTTCAAACCGAAACACACCAACGCGAACATTGCTATTTGGCGGTAGAAAATGGTGAGAGTTAGTTACCTATGGAGACGACTTTGGTATAAGGTCTACCTCGTTTCAATAATAATAATTTTTATGAAATCATCAGCCTAGTGTATCATTTACCAAAGAACATTATTAAATGCAATGGTAACCGGCCGTCGTAGACCTCATATTGCGTTTTGCCGTTCGTTTGGGCTATCTTTGTGCCAAACTTTTTTAACATCAGTTCACCTTTTACAATCAAACAGACACACTACATATTTATAATTCTGGTATCAATGCTGTACATTAGAAAACAGGCAGCACAAATTTGAGAAAGTACAAAAGGCGGCAGCCTTTGTTAGGCAACCTTCGGACGTTGACGGGCCCGATGGCGAAATAGTAGCGATCCTCACTTGTGCGCCAGTGATAGTGGGTTCTATCCTAGGACCAGAGCAATATTTAAACGATCAATATTTATATCGGCTCTGTATTTGGTTCTTATTTATATGTATTTAAGTATTATATTTGTATTTCCTTAATTTCCGCAAGTACCATGAGCTAGTTATTACGGCGTCAGGTCAACGTACTGTGAACTTATAATTATAAAAGATTATTATATAATGAGTACATATGGTTGGTACATACAGCAACAGATCGCCCTACACACATCCATTTTCACTGTAAATTCAATGACTTCTGTTCAAATATAATTCCGAATATAATTCGATTGTAAAAGTTTTATATATTAAAAATAATAATATACTCTTTACTGTACACCAATAAAAACATCACAAGAACATCACAAAAAGATGGAATAGTAAGTAAAAGAAGCGGTCTTATCGCTAAATGCAATTTCTTAGAGGCAACCTTTGGATAGAAATAATGTTACAGCTGGTGGAAGTTAGAGGTAAATTTAGTAAAACAAACAAACACATATACTCGTACATATAAACATACGAGTATGTACATATATAAACATACATTAAAATACATATAAAGGATATAGTTACAGAACATGGAAAATCAAAGTGACAGATAATACTACTTTACCATACTATTAAAAATAGAAAGATAACGAGTAGATCTCACTTTAAGGAAAGCGCATTCTACAAACGAACGGCTTAAATTGTAAAAGATTTGCTATAGAAATTTGTGGAATGCGGACGCATTTTGAGTGATAAATTCTCTGACGATCTTAGGGATTTTTCATGGCTGTCCCCAAGGAACACGAAGCGACTTTTAAGATAAGTAGGAGGGAAAGGACAGAATAATAGCTTGTATAGCAAAGATACGACATGAGCGTTCTTGCGAAGTCGAATAGGAAGCCATATTGTGTAGGTTGAACGAATTAATATGAATCAAACATACGTATACATACAAACTTAAAAGAAAACGGCATTACAGTTCAGAAATGGAACTTTAGTTAAAGAACAGATACAAATTTGTAACAACCTTAGATATATTAATTTGTAAACGTATAATAAACTCCGCGCACCGTGTTGTTGCCATGGTAACCTGCTACTACAGTCTCACTGTTAGTACATTTATCCTCAGACGCATCACCAAACGACTCGTAAGCTCTGAACAGCGTTGAATCATAAACAGTTCTTATCCAATCTTTTACGCACATTATGTGAGCACACGCATTCAAACCAACCGGTCCCAAGTTTTTGAAGGAAATGCCCTCGTAGCAACCAGGATACACATTTTCTTTGGGGTTGAAAAAGAAATCAGCATCAGCGACCTTTTCATCACTGCCAAAGTTTCCAGGATCACAATGGATAACCTGCACGTAATCTGCCTGACCGGACCTCAATTGAGTTTCTATCTTCTCAGTAAAACATTGTTGAGCTGGATCGATCCCTGTCAACCTCGCAATCTTATTTCCTGTCTCTTCATAAAATATTTCACCCATAGTCAATTGGCCCCAATCAATTGACCTCCAGAGCTGTGTCCAAACGCGTGGATTTTTTCTGCCTTAAATCACATTTTGTATAATTCACTAACGAACTGTCCCATGGCGACTCCTATATCGTAAAAATATGGTAAAGCTTTCTCTATACCCTCTTTGTTCAGTTTAATGGCTGTGTATGCTGAATAGTCTATAGCGATGAAGTAAATAGAGGGTATATTTGAGAACGTGTGCTTGACCTAGAGGGAATTTTCATCTTCAAGGTTACTTCTAAATCCGGGGAGGTAAATCTTGACCTCCCGAGAGTAGTCCAAGTCGAAGGTAGACGAGATAAGATGAGGTATACTCCCTATTCTATCTGTAACTTTGGCGCCATTGTTGTAGAATGTGACTCTGATCTCGCTTACGTCCAAATTAAGAGAGTTGGTGGACATTAAACAATAAACAGATCAATTATATATTTATTGAAAATTGATACGCCTAACTTGATTCAAACATGTATCGCAAAAAAATCTGGAGGTCAAATTGACTTTCAACTTTTTTATAGTTTATAAAGGTCATGCGACAGAGTGAACAGACAGTATACTAGGCATCATTATGATATAACAAAGATGAGTATTTCTAAGATTATGTATAAGATTATAAATCAAATACTTACAAACAGCACTGTCGATGCTATTTAAATTAAGTGCGATATACGGTTGCTGCGAACTCTCTCCGTATACATTTCTTCTTAAAATATATGTTAAAATTAATAAAAACCACAGTTTACCCATCGTGTAGCAATTTGTTACTGGCAATTTTATTCCAAACACATTATACAAGATAAGCTGTTTATGTAATCTCCTTGGACAGCAGGTTCTGACCTAATGGCACTTTATCACTGTTACGTAAACTTTTTATTGTATTTATCTATTCAACTAATAAAATATTATTGTCGTTAATAAAAAATAGGTTTAAAGATTCTTTAATACTCAATAAAATCTTATTGTCTTACTTGCGAACAAAACGCGCAAATTTTTAATCTACGTAGTTCGTCAAATTTTATAAAAAAACATAAGCTCAAAATTTTATAGGATTTTCACAGACCTTGGACGTTCCTTATGATGTCCGAATAATTGACGGACGTTGATGTTGATCAGGCGAGTTAACACAAAAAAAGTTTACGTTATTATAATCCTAGTCACTCTAGATAAGCTGTGAATGTCAAGTTTGCAATCTATTACCATATTTAAGCGGAGGGTGGGGCAGTATTTCCTGTCACTATAATCTCTGATCGAACTTCAGTTCGATCTACAGTTCAGACAACAATATTCATTACTTCTGTATATATGTATTTATTTAAAAAAAGAAGTTGTATTTTTACTTATGTATTTATTGGTATGTAAGTTTACTGTAACTGTAGTATTATTGCAAATAGACTTTAATCAATAACCGACATATTAGCAAAGCTACTTTTTTACCGGCTTTAAAATGCTTTATATAACTTCTAACATTTATTGTTTGAAGTTTCGGCTACCTTACCGCACCTGTTTCTATTTTTATATTTGATAGTTTTCTACTGTCCATTACTACTGTCACCAACTATCATATTTACATGATGGTTTTTTATTTTAAATGTTCTCGATCCCACCAGCGCAGGAACTGCTATCGGTGCCTTGTAATCTGTGTGCTGCGATGTGGGCCTTGGTTCTAGTTTAAATGTATGATATGTCTAAGGCTCTATGGAATTTATTGTGTTTTTTTACGCTGTTCCTTCGCAATTACTTACGACCGTCCGTCTAACAAAATGTTAACAGAGTTAAATCAACCGCGTTTGAAAACCGTCAACATAGCACTTTTATCATTAGTTATGAATGCGTTAATCTTACAACACGCTCTATGATTAAAGCTAATGTAATCACAGTATCCCAACCCGATTCCAAATATCACTTCACTAATATTAAAAAATTAAAAATAAGTTTGATTTTTACCTCTGATTTATCTACTTGACTGATCTTCGAGAAAAAGTGTATAACGTTATTATTTTCAAGTTAAATAATCAAATGTTTTTCAGCAAACGTAAAAAAAAGCAATTTACGTCATAAAATACATGCGTCTAAAACAATAAAAGAAGAACTTTTAACAATTTACTTACAAACATAAGAGATGGAGTCAGATAAACTGGAGTCCATGAGATAGCGATAAAGGAACTAAGTGAATACAACATTAGTGCTTAGACAACTAATTGAGACTAATTCAGGCACAAGTACAAGCATATTTATGACGTCTTTGAGTATAATTTATGTAATGTTTGATCAGGCCCCTCTTCCCCACTGGGCACTATGGGCACGTGCCCAGGGCCCCGCGATCGTATGAGGCCCCCGTAGTTATTGCCAGATTACCAAATAATAACCGATATTTAGGTATTACCGAGAACATTAATTTTGAAAAATCTGATGGTAATGACTTACTACAATACCTACGCTTATTAGCTTTAGTTTGCCGCATGCGCATAACTATACCTTGTACAATATAGCTATATCTTTTTGACAGATGGGTCAATTATGTGACCATTGTGTTGTGAGTTTATTACACTGACGGAAATCTGGAGCTCTATATTGGAAAGAATAGACAAAACAAGTTATTATCTTCAGAATAAAACAATAACACTTCACTTTATAATTTTATTTTTAACCTCAGGAATAAATTTGTTAACTTCGAATCATCTGCCAAAAAAAGAACCTAGAATCTAACCACAAGGATCTATCTCAAAGAACAAGACGTGAAAGCTCACGGCAGAGTTTTATTTTAGTTTTAAGGCTCTGCACCATCAGTCCAATTGAATGGAAAAGAGCGATTTAACGTAAAAACCTTTCTCCCAATAATCGATACCTTGAGTGTTCATCTAAAACGGCGACTTAGTTTATATGAGACCGTTATACAACGCTTTAGTTTAGTTTTCCACTAAAAAACTCTGAATTCCGAAGAGATATGACAAGGATGCAAAAAATTTTCTGAAATCTATCACGAAGATGTAAATAAAAATGAGTTAAAAATATAATGTCTGCGTTTAAAAGAATACTTACGTATAATACATATAATTTCCTAACGTAGAAATTTCATTGAGAATATTTTTAAGCATGGTGGTAACTAACTGCAGCGGAGAACGCTCCTTCTCCAAATCAAAACGAATAGAAATGAATTAAGAAGTACAATTCCCCTTTTCTTGGGGAGGCCTATGTCCAGCAGTGGACTTTTAATGGCTGTCATGATGATTATGATAAAAGTTATAACTAGTTAATTGTTTTTATTTTCTTTTTTGTTGTTCTTGTATATGTAGTTGATTAAACAAGTTTTAAATATAGGTAGGCTCTTTATGTCCTATATTTCTTTATCGCAAACTATTGTACATTAGAACTCCTTCAAGGCTTATGTTTTTTTTGTCATAGTTAGTTGGTTTCAAGTCAATAGGTATACCTAGGCCGAATTTTTTTCTTGTATTATTATTTTAGTGTACTAATTATAGATTCTCTTCTAAATCCCCTTTATTCTAAATGTTTTAAATCTATGTGAAATCTTCACTGATGTTTACATATACTAATAAGTATATTTAGAATTCGTCTTAAGTTTCAAATTTAAGTTTTATAAAATATTTTTAATGGCTATGAATGTTGAATAAATAAATTAATATAAATATATTTCGACGTGAATGGTAAATGGACGTAATATACATATTTTTATTTTATTAAATAGTTTATGAAAACCTAATGTAATAAATAACAAATATCACATGAGGTTAGACCTCATACAAAGATCGTATGAATTGGTACCTCCTCTCACCTGTTTCTACCGAAAATAGCAGTGTTCGCATCGCTGTGTTCCGGTTGGAAGGATGAGACAGGCAATAAAATTACTGGGTAATGGGACATAGCATCTTCAAGTTTCACAAAGCGCTAGTGATATCCTTGTGATATTACGAGCGTCTATAGGTTATGACGACGCTTACTATAACGCGGACTGGATGCTTGTTTATCGACCTGGTCTAATAAATATATATATGTCAAAGACAGCGGTCAATTGTACGGGAGCTAAGTTGTAGCGTGGCACGCGAGTGGGATTGGCCAGTTCGTATCTAACGTCAATACTATCACTCCGTTCTCCGCTTTGATAAAGCCCGGGCAACGGGGGCAGACATTCTACGGCCGAGGACGGAAGACTACAACTGCATCTCCCGGAAATTATCAACATTATTATTATATTTATTTATTCTAGTTGTCTTATTTCCTTGATCACCCATTATACACGCATACGCTATGTATGAAGACAAAGAATATGAGAAAATAAAATATATATATAAATATAAAAACTTAAAAGAGAACTAAATTACAGTTCAGAAATGGAATTTTAATCAAAAAGCAGATACGATGTTGTAACAACCTTATGTGTATTAATTTGTAAACGTATAATAAACTCCGCGCACCGTGTTG
>JACJUM010002819.1:18895375-18950132 GCA_020976665.1 Heortia vitessoides | reverse complement strand
CAAAACACTACCTTGTGGAACTCCAGCTTTAATGGAACATATGTCGGATAGTGCTTCCCCATTTTGTACTATGAAATGGCGTTGTTGGAGAAATGATTTAAGTATGCCATACAAGGGGTCTGGGAAGGCGTTTCTTAATTTAAAAGTAATCCATCGTGTCACACGCGGTCAAATACTTGGAATATGTTCAGGAATGCACTAGCGCAGTAAGATTTTGCTTTCAGTGAGTTCATTACCTTTTTTGTTAGTCTGTGCACTTGGTTAATAGTGTTTAATACGAAACTCAAACTGATGGTCAGAAATTTATTGTTTTTCTTTGAGTATAGGATTTTTTGCATTAGAAGAGCTTTGGCTATTTTAGATATTATGGAATTGGTAGCTGGCTTATAATATCGTCCGGTTGACAAAAAAGTTATGTAAGTATATAAGTAAATATATACTATAGAAAAGATGTACATCTTGAATAAAGTGTTTACGTAAATATTATTTAGTACTAATTGTATTAATGAGGCTCATTTAGCCATATATTATGGAAATTGCAAATATCTTTTTTAAATACGTTAGGCGAGTCGATGTTTTTATTGATGACGGTCACAAAATTTGCAATTATGAACATTAATTTAACATTAAAAACCTCTATACAAACCAATTATTAGTATTTCATGACATTTTTTGATTTTCTAATAATAAAATTTGATTTACAGCCGTACAATAAACGCGCTGTCGTCCTCTTTGATACCTAAGCTGATAGTTAATTAAAATATAATCATTCCATGTTCAACACTTCGGCTTGCTGAAAATTATATGAAAATAATTAACCAAAAATTATTATACTTATTAAACATTTTTAAGACAAAGAGGCTGTATGTGTCTACGATATATCCCTCGCCTAAGTTAAGCTAAAAGAATTATATGTTTGAAGGTTAAAGACGTTCACCAAGAGATGCGACGCGTCTTGAACCATTAATTAGTACTTGCATTACCTAGACACAACTCAATTAAGCGGCAAGCAAATCATAGTCTTACTCCAATAAAAAGTGTACCAAAACAAAAAAGTTGCTGAATCCAAAAACTCTACTTAAGTGCTGACCCTATGAAAGGTCAACACAAAAATTTTAAAAGACACAGGCGATAGTTAAGACTTATTTGTTGTCAACCGATAAATATAAAGCACTGATACCCTTTGTTGATTGGGTAAGTGTATTGTAGATTTCCACAACTCGCCTTGGTATATGAACAATGAGAGGTGGCACCATGATTTAAAAATTTCCACAATTAAAGAAGAAATTATGAAAATGATGCCCAAGCACAAATATTGACTTCTAAACCATGTCAATAAACTTGCTGTAGACCTGAAAATGAAAGATACATTACCAAGATTAAAAAACGCCTCTGGACTCATGCGCATGACTTAAAAAGGCATGAACACATGACACCTTAGGTGTTGGTTCTGACCTACCCATTGAGTGGCCAGGTCACTGGATTTAGACCACAAACAGCTACTGCTAATTTATAAAAATATTGCTGAATGTCGAAAAATGACAGATTACAATAAAAAAATCCACAATTAAGAGTACACTATCGGTAGAACATCAATAGGGGAATCGTTTCTTTAGGTAACCGTTGAATAGATTTTCCCAAACGGTTTTCTTAATAAAAATAGAATTTTCACAATACTTGGCCATTTCTTAAGTCCGCACAATTGACGGACTTTGATGCTGACCAGGCGAGTTAACAAAAAAGGCTTTTATGTTATTATCATCCTTGTTACTGTAGAAAAGCTGTGAAAGTCATCTATTTTAATTTATAGCCGCAATATTATTTTTTTTCAAATTATTTGTCAATTATTTAACATTTACAATTTAGTGTTAACTCCCAACGATTTTAACAGATGGCGATATCTGTTCATTGGATTAAGTAAGTAATCAATAGATGGCGCTGCTACAAATGTGTCATATAAGCTACAATTTAATATCATAGCCAACAAGTGTTGTTGAGGCTAAATTTATTTTGTAGTAAACGTAATACTGTGATATTCAATTATTTCTATTCTTTGAATATTTTTCTCTTAATCCTTTTTAAATAGTAAACGCCGAATTTTTGGATATTTGGCACAAATAAACTCAAAAACTGGACTGAATTCGATATTTCTTTTAATATTAGAATGCTACTACATTATTCCTAAGTACCAGTTGATATTTTTATTGATAAAAATGGGGGCCCTACTAAAATGTCAATAATGTCATCCAATCACTAATAGGTAGTACTAGTAGGTAGTATAATAGTAGTAGGTAGTTTTTCTTTTTCTATAAGATTATGGTTTGGATCGTGGTTAAAATATTTACAAGCCTTTGATCAGTATTGGCCATTAGATAAATATTTAACCTAAATGTTTATAGCGATTCGTACGAAGCTTGGACGGGTCGCTAGTTATTATTATAAATACCCGCTTAGAACTCGTGCATGATGCGTCCGTTTGCGCAGGCAAATTCAAAGGGGTTTACTTAACGTTTCTTCCTTTTATTTTAATATTTTTCATTTACATGATATATTCACGCACCTGAACATGGACGTGTATGTCACCGCTGCGATCAGTGCTGACCACATATTTCTGAAACAATAAAGGACAACGCTCAAAAACACTGGTAAAATTCTAACATACGTAATTAAATCTATTTAATCATAATATCTGTCATAAAATGTACGATAAAAGACACTGGCTTTCCCAAAAGGGAGAAATGAGCCCAAAGTTACCGCCTACGCCTACCGCAGGTGTAGTGGCAATCGCAGAGCGTAGCTTCATTAAATGCAACAGGGCGGGAATGCTGCTGCCCATTCCCGCCCTGTTGCATTTAAGCACAGTTGTACACAGTTTTATGACAGGTACAGGGGGGGGGGGGGTACTGTTGTGTACTCGGCAAGTTAAATCTAAATTCAGTTACTATAGCAAGTAAACATACAATCCGTAACGTATGTTAGCTGTCTTGAAATTACTGGTAATAGGGAAGAAAGTAATACGAGTAAAATTGCTTCATCATCATCATTACAGTCATTGGAAGTACACTATTGGACATAGGCGTCCCCAAGAAATGGGGAATTTTGCCCATAATTGTCGCGCTGGGCAAGCGTGTTGGCGCAAGGCAATCGCAGAGTGCAGTTCTTGACGAGGATGCTGCTGAACTTCCCCGCTCTGTGCATATGAGCTACACTGTTTCGAATGGATATACCGCCATCTGTCGGTTTTAGTCGGGTTAAGTGAGGTAAACTATTCTACTCTGCCGGTAGTACACGGCCATTGGTTGTTTATATTAAGGTTGCTTAGTAGCAGAAATAAGTGAGAGTGTGGCAAAAAGAAATCATTAATTAATGTAGGTAGTAATTGTCAAGGAAAAAAAGTAATTTTTAAGTTCTGAAAATGTTAAAGAAGTAATATTTGAGCTATTAAAGTATTAATGTAAAGGGTTTTCAAATAATAAAAGTCGTTATTACATCGTAAAAACCAACTAAGGCTCAAATTAATGTTGGTAATGAAAATATATAATCTATTATTTATACAAATTATATACTAATAAATAGACTTAGTTGGTAAATTGTAATGTTATTATTGTGTGTGTTTTTATATAGATTATCGTAAAAATAATGCACGATTTTTGTCTTACCGGCTGACAGGATTTTGAATATATTCTTAAAAAAAATGTCACGACCTCAAATCTATTTCAAAAATATTATAAAAAGTAACTAGCCACATTTCTCAAACAACATAAAAAACAAGATACTCCTTTTTAACCTCAATTATTGTTATGTTATTACCGCCATTCCCATCTCGACGCGGCCCGAGAGTGGCGCAGGCTATGAAAGAAACCGCCATAATTTCACGGTTGACATTTCCCAACCATCGCCACATTGGCGAGTCGTTGCCATTTGTTTTTATTTCCTCTCTGCTGATATTTAGTTAGGTTTTATTTTTATTGATAATGTCATCGCACTTTTGAAAATAGAATTGTGAAAGCGTTAAAACTAAATTTCGCTATCGCTATCGTTCCTAGTGATTTTTTTAAGGCAATTACACATATTTTGCTAATTTTATATTAACAGTTTTAAAAAGATATTTTAAATAAAAACAAGAGATTCAACTGAATACACTGGAGTCTTTAATTCACAACGTACTGAGACCGTTGCCATAAAATTGCACACAGGGGCGGTATTTTTATTTAACTTAAACCTATACAGTGGTACCAACCCAAAATGGTATTACATTGTACCAACTACTAACAAATTTAATGACAACGTCAAATACATTTCAAAATTGAATTATAAAACCGTTGCCCTAATTCCAAGAAAAAAGAACTATATTGTACGTATTAAAAAATATATACATTTAATTTTATTATTGTAATCTAAGCCGGTAGAGTAGAGTTGTAACTCCCTCTGTGCCAGGTGTCGTCAGAGGCGATTGATGTACTAAAACTCATGGCGGTATATCTATCAATAGTATTACTTAAATGCACAGGACGGGGATCTGCAGCAGCATTCCCGTTACGATAGCTGCGCTCTGTCATTGCCAACACGCTTGTCCAGCGCGGCAATGTCTAGCTGTGGATCAGCCATAAAACGAAAAGGGGAACGTCTGCGTTCACAACCTCTGTCTAAAATAGCATTGATTACAAATTTAGTCTTTTAGGTATCTATTTAGTAATAAAAAT
Source organism: Heortia vitessoides (assembly GCA_020976665.1). Taxonomy (NCBI): domain Eukaryota; kingdom Metazoa; phylum Arthropoda; class Insecta; order Lepidoptera; family Crambidae; genus Heortia; species Heortia vitessoides. The sequence continues at coordinate 18,945,429 of JACJUM010002819.1, read as the reverse complement.
GCGCCTATTCCGAACGCTTGACATAGTATTTCATACTTATTTAATTACCTTACACCGCCATCTGCTAGAAATATATGGAACTCACAATATAATTACAATTATAACCCTTTGTTATATATATAAGCTATTAATTTGCAATTACAAAAAATATTATATGCGATTATAAATTGAAATATAAACTCCGCTATCTCTCAAGTTGGGATCAAACTGTAGTATGCAAAAAATGATTATTATTAAATGTTTTATTTCGAAATTCACCGCGGACAAACAGAGTGACAAAATTTTTGATAGATAACTAGCTGACCCGACAGATGTTTTTTCTTATTTATATACCAGTTTATCATAAAAACATATTGCAAATATAAATTGAGATATAAACTATCCTATCTATAAAGTTAGAACTGTATTGATACTGTACCTACACATTAAACCAACATTGATTAATAAAGGGTTCAGTAGTTTAAAAGTTCATTCTGGACAAACACATTGACAATAATATTTTCTATTAAATAATTTTGTTAATCCATAACATTATTCAGTCTATTTTTTAACCAGTTTTCTTTCTGTATACCACACACAACAAATTCGCAGATGGTTGTTTATAATTAACTGTCCGATAAACGGTAGTTAATTACCCTATTATTATTTTCTTATCGTGTAATTATCATTTACTTTAAAATATCTGTTAATTGTACTCATTGTTTACACTTGCCAGATTAAGCAATGAAAAAAATACCTAAGTAAAAGTCAATTTGATAAGAAAAACAGGTTTGGATATATGCATTGTTGGCGTGACACAAACAACATACGAAGTTCGTAATAGCCATATAGTACAAGGTGTTGGAAGAGGTGACTGAGATCCTGGTATCATTTTATCACGGTCCCGTTGGCGCATTCCGTGGTGTCGCTATTGTGCACCTAAGATTGTGGGTTCGATCGCCACAGATAACAAATACTTATATGATGAATACAATTTGTGTTTATTCTATGTCTCGACATTCATATGTATTAAAGTATTATATTTGTGATTCTTCCGTTGTCTGATGTCTATAACACAGGTGCTTTAAGTGATTTAGTCAGATCAATGTATGAGATGTTCTGTGAATTTGTCTACAGTAATATTAGCTCTTTAATAGACACGCGTTATTATAATTGTATTTTAATATTTTATAAGCATACTGCGAGACAAGTACCTACTTTTTTATATATATAAGGCCACTTTCATTTTAACAGTAATTTATTATTTTATATTTATATATCGTCATAGTAATCGTAATAAGTTTACATTTTATTGCATGCGATGTTCGGCTCTAAATATTCTACATTTAACAAGATTTTATAAGAATGATAAAGAGTTATTTAGTAACAGTGTAACAATTGTTGGAGAGCATTTAATAAAAAATAAATTTATAAAGAGAAAATTATTCCTTATTTTCTTCTTTGATACGCGTAACTCAAAACCGAGTAGACCAATTATTAATAAAATAATTCTTTTACCATTAAAAAGCTATATAATCACCGAGTAGCTTTAGTTATATGATATTTTATACAACCAAAATATACACATCAAAAATGAAATTTCGCTGGTAGCGGAAACTTCGCATGTAATAAGTTTTATTTTAGAGAAATGGAATCGACGCGGGTGAAACTGTGGGTGCTGAAAAAATATGCAATAATAAACTTATACAAAATATTTTAAGTTGATAAGTGACTTTAGTCACGTTAAAATCTAATATTTTTTCTGTTAAATAAGGCACTAACTAACCACACTAACCACAGGCCGTTTTGAATACTCAAAAACAATTATTTTCCTGACTTTGAGTGCTATGAATCATAGACAGAATGAGACATTAAATCTGTCATTGTTTAACAAGTCAATCTCAAGACTAGATTGCCATCATTTGATGGGTCTTAAACCTGCAGTGAAATTTCACTGCAGGTTAATTAAGCGAGCTGCCAGAAAATAACCTGTAAGAAAAATTGTTGGTGATAAAGGCCCCGTGTCATCTTGATGTAGCTCACGAATCTTCCATGCGATGACCTTAAAAACTGGTGATGATAAAGGTCACATGTATCCTTAGCCTGGTTTAGAAATCATCTACCATCAGCAACGGCGTTTACAAAACCTTTGTCTTAAATCATAGTTAATAAAACGTCCGCAGTTTGAGCGATAAACCAGTCTAGACAACATTATCTTCTATCAACATTTATTAGCTCTGAATTAAGGGTGGGAGTCTTAAGTGGCATCGCAGTGGCATGGCGGGACGTAAATTCAAATACTAACTTTCCCACCGCGACTTTGTCCGCGTCGACTACACTTTATATCAAATTCATTCATTATTGATCATCATCATCATATCAGCCATTTGAAGTCCACTGCTGGACATAGGCCTCCCCAAGAAAGGGGGAATCATGCCCATAATTTCTGGGCAAGCGTGTTGGCAATCGCAGAGCGCAATTGAGCATACACTATTTCGGTACACTACTTAGTCATATCAAGATTATAAATAAGTTTTAACATGAGCAGTGAACGCGTAATTTCTTTTTTTAATTAAATCATAATAAACTCACACATCTCATAAATATATTGACCTGACTCCGAAATGTCGCTCAAAGCACATGTGAGCAAATACATATTAAGTGTAGGTCTGTTTGTTAAACTTTCGTATTATCTAACTTTCATACTGACTGGCCCGATGGCGATCGGATCAGATGGTAGCGATCCAGTTTTTTGCACCAAAGGTCGTTCTACCCCAGAACAAATATTAATATGATGATATTTGTGTTTGTTCTGTATCTGGGTATTAAATATATGTATTTAAATAGTATATTTGTGATTCCTCTGCTGACTGATGTCTGTAACACAAGTGCTTAAAGCGACTTATCCCGGAATCAGGGCAATGTATAAGATATTGTAGAAATTATTTATTTATTTATTTATCGATAAATAAATTAATCATATTATTTATATTATTATTATCACTTAGGGACGTCTATCTCCAGCAGTGGACCTCCTATGACTGATATGAGAATGACACATTAATAGCTTGAATCCTTGAGAAAGACACAGGCATTTGTTTTCCGGGAAATGGTCCCCTGGGACTGGATGTAATTAAAAAAAAACTTTAATGAAAGTAAGATATCTACAATATTAATATTGCAAATTAGCATATCCAACCGGCAACAAATCTAATTCGCATCATGAAACGATGTTCGGCGATCGGCCGTGTTTGTAAACAATTTATTTCGGTCGCACTTCGCGGGCTTTTCGGTAAAAATCGGGCGGATTGTGTCGATGCCCTCGTTACTCGTGACTAAGCAATTTTGGGTGGGATCAGTTGTATAAAGCCATGTTTACGCTGCAAAAGGCACAAAACTACTAGAAAGCAATACTCGTACACTATAGAGGCACAGTATAGAATAGAATACTACCTCCCACTGCATCAGGTGTTGTAAAAGGCGACTAAGGTACCAGAACTGACAGATGGCGGTATATCCATCCAAAACCGTGCTGCTCAAATGCACAAGGTGGGGATGGGCAGCAGCATCCCCGCCACGATAGCTGCGTTCTCCAATTGCCAACACGCTTTCCCGGCGCGGCAATTATTGTCATAATACCTCCTTTCTTGGTGAGGCTTAAATGTTCAGTAATTGACTTTCAGTGGCTGGTATGATGGTGATGATAGAGTCACACAGATTAGACATTAATAAATATAATGAAGAAAGTAGTTTTTAATTTAGTGAAAGACTTCCGGAATCGGTTAAATCACTTTTGAGCTTATTCGTAACTAGCAAAACCACAAATATTTTCTCTTCATAACAATCAAGTAATCTTTAAAAATTAGAGAACAACTTAGTGAATCTGTTTGCCGTATACTGACACGAGAGTCTTAAGCACGTAAAATATGGATTATTTCTTAGATGATCAAACTCTGCATTTTGTAAGGCTTTTTTAGGAAAACTTCGCGTCGTCATCAATATCATAGCAATTGCTGAACGTCTACCGCTGGACATAGGTCTCCCCAAGAGAAGAGGAATTTTGCCCATAATCTCATTTACAATGTAACATATTTGTGCCATGCCTTTTTAGATGGCACCTGGTACAGCGGGAGGTACTATTCTACTCTGTCGGGACCCGAGGGGTACCTTATACGAATAAGTATATAATAATTCAACTTTTCAGAACTGTAACTGTTTGAAAATCTTCGTCAATCAGGAAGTTACGTCTCATTGTTTGCTTCAAATGTTTTGCCCAAACGACCTTGGCTGACGTCTCTAACAAATATAAACCATAATCCGCGGCTGTAGAAATGGTGAACTGGAATAGAACAGGCAATAAGCCGGCGATTGCATAGGTCGCGGTGTTTAATGGTCGGTTGCATTGGAGCTCGCTCATTTCACGACAACGGTACGTCACACGCAACAGTGTTGACTGCGGAGACCTGGCCTAATATTACAGCTTGATTGCATAATGCTGCACTTGTAGAAGTACCACCAAGAGCAAGTATAAACTCGGGATGACCTTGAGATGTCTTTTTGTCTTGTATTTTTATAAAATACCTGGTCGACAAGCATACAGTCCGCGTGATCATTAGCGTTACCGCAGCGCATAGACGCTAGTGATATCACAATGATATCACTAGCGCTTTGTCAACGTTATGACCTGAATAAATTATATCACCATCTATAATTTCACTGTCTCTCTCACAATTTAAACCGTAACACACCAATGCAAACAATCCATTGGAAATCATCCGTATTAAGTACATACAGATCGTAGCCTCTTTTTAGATAAAGTCATGATTGATTTTTATAATTTACAGTCTACGTTAATTTATTACATTAGTCAGCATTTCTAAATTGATGAGAGTTTTAAATAGCAGTGTTCACAGTACTTTGTTCTGGTTCCAAGAGTGAGAATAAGGTAATGTGACATAATGTCTTCAAGTCACAAGGTTGGCAACTCGCTAGTGATATCCTTGTGACATAACCAGCGTCTATAGGCTGTGACACTGACTATGACGCTGACTGTATGCCTTTTGTCTTATAAAAAGAAAAGAAAAATATTAAAATACGCATTGGAAACAATGCATGACTATGTACATCAGACATTTATATTAATTAAAATTAATCGTTGTAATAAAATTGCAAGTTTAACTCTAAAACGAATGCACTACAGCTGTAATTGTTAGAACTAGATTTGTATGGGATTGGAAGCGTTGCATGAAAGCAAGTAGGTAATGCCTAATATTTGCAGTTAATAGTCTACGCGGTCAACATATTTTTTTTTTATCCAGTCTAGTTTTAAATTATATTTGGCCCACAGAGTATAGCCGAGATTTACCGACAGAGCAGGGTATCTCTATGTGCCAGGTACTACGGTATTACGGTTTTTAATTTCAAAAATTATTTCATTAATAAACTCCGATATTGTCAGCAAATAACACACGGTATATTTTATGTGAGCCGTGAGGTACCGTATCAGGTGTCGTGAGAGGGTACTAAGGTACCAGAACCAATAGATGGCAATATATGCATCCGATACAGTGTAGCACAAATGTACAGGACGGAGATACCCGTCGATCTGCGAATCGCAGGACATTGTAAGTACGTTGTAATTTAGAAAGTGTCATTATTAGCTTCATTTGTATGTTCGTCTCTTAAGGGCGACGGGCGCGATGGTGCAGTGATCCTATCTTGTGCGCGTAAGGTCGTAGGTACGATCCACACCGAAAGCAAATTTATTTATTGAGAATTTGTATTTGTTCTGCGTCTGGATGTTACACATGCATGAATGCATTATATTCGTGATTCCTCTATTATCTAAAGTCCGTAACACAAATGCTTTAAGCGACTCAACTTGGAGTCAAGTCAATGTATTAAATGCTGTGTGAATATATATATTTATTATCTTATTCCAATAAAATCTTCGAATTGGTTTCAATGCTCACCAACAGTTCTATTATTTCTAGTCAAATGCCACAAACGCAGATATTTCTGGACGACCCGATGCCGGCGAATACAGTTTATGCCCAATAAAACTATTCCAACAATAGCTGGCTGGTGGGAAACGGGCCTACGAGTATAATATTTCTCAATGTATTACGAATGCTATATAACATATATAAGATTCGGTATATAAAGTAATCGAAAATAAAACTAGTCAATGAGATCAATAACAGAACGACATTATACTACATAGTATTAAACATAATTATTTGACGGGCCAGACGGCGCAGATGGTAGTAATCCTGTCTTGTGCGTCCAGAGTCGTGAGTTCGATCTCCACCCAGGACAAACATTTATATGATGAACATTTAGTTTGTTCAATATGTTAACACCAACCGTGAAATATATATATTTATTATATTTGTGATACATCTGATGTCCGATACCGAAATAATCTATACCGGTTTTTGGTGCTACAAACATTTATTTTTTATTTTCAAAGTAATATGTATATGACGTGTCTAAACTAAAACTGCTGCTGTTAGAGAAACTTGAATGTTATCACGGGTTTTTTTATGACGTAGGCAAGCACTAAAAAGAGAGGTACCCTTTCTAATTGGGTAGAACGGGGATGAAAAATTTGTATTCAAATTTGCTGTTTTTGAAGTTATTTGAATGAAAATCAGTGTAAATGGTCTTCCTTGAAAGTCACGAAACACGTGTAAAATAGTTTAACACTTTAAAGCGGGTGAAACTGCGGGGCGCTGCTATTGATTAATAAATATCTTATTTTATCTTTGATTTTTATTTTTTTTTCTATTGATAAACATTGCGAAACATTTTGCGAAAAATAAAATCATTTTTGCAAAATACAGAGAAATTACAATTAATATGTCATTTATTTTTGACAGTAAGTTGTATTTGGCAACAGCATATAAACCAGCTAGGAAACAACACTGAAATAGTACTGGGATAATGTTTCATTCGACCAAATATTATCTAAGTTCCAAACTAAACATACGAGCCCGGTTTATGAGTTAAATAAACGGTCCCGGGCCGGTTGAACTAATAAAATAATATTGATTCATTCATTCGCTAACAAACACAAATTGGACATTTTAATTTCGGCTGCTCTTGACATTTACAAAAATATTATGCCGGATTGCGCAGAAGGTAGTGATCCTATCTAATACGACAAGGGACGTGGGTTCGATCCCCACCTAGAACAAACGTTTATATGAAGATTTTAATAATAATAATTAATACCCACAACATCTCATGCATTGACCTGACTCCGTGGTAAGTCGCTTAAAGCACTTGTGTTACAGACATCAAACGAAAGAGGATCCACAAATATAGTACTTTGACACATATTTTTAACACCTAGATACAAAACAAACATAATGATATTTATGTTTGTTTTGTATCTAGGTGTATAAATATTTGTCCTGAGTACCTACGAGTATCTCGCAAGTTTGATAGAACTGTGCACAATAAACAAAATATGATTGAAATCGGTTCGGTTCAAAAGTTAGGCTAGAGCAAACACTGTACCACGAAATTATTACTGATTTCTTACTATTCCATAGTAATATCATAACTGCGAAAGTAATTCTGTCTGCCTGTCTGTTACGCAATCATACCTACACTAATGAACCACTTTAGATGAAATTTAGTACACAAACAGCCTAACACCTGAGAAAGGACATAGGCTGCTTTTTTATAACGAAATAAGGGCTGTAAAAGGTCTAAATGAGGGTTGGAAAGTTGAATGGAAGTATCGCTATTTTTAGAGTAAGAAGCCTAAAACTTATTGTTCAGGCAATTGATTTGATATAAATAAATATATTCAAAGTTAATTTAAGTTTGGTTGATAGGAATGGCAACCAAACAAACTATTCCATGCGAACGAAGTCGCGGGCACAGCTAGTTTTTATAATGAATAAAATAATTAATTCCCAAATCATCTCGATTACCCCGATTGACCCGATTCCGTAGTAATTCGCTTAAAGCACTTGTGATACGGACATCAGACAACAGAGAAATCACAAATATACTACTTAAATACATATATTTATCAACCAGACACAGAACAAACATAAATATCATCAAATAATTTGTCCTGGGTGGGGATCGAACCCACGTTCTTTGAAGCACAAGACAGGATCACTACCATCTACGCCATCAGGCCCGTCAGATTTATTTATATAGAAGAGATATGACTGCATGAACATTCTGTTAATATCTATAGTGGATTACATTACAGTTAAATGCAATAACGAAGCTCTCTGGGCAACAGATCGACGTTTGAGGTCAATTAGGACGACGACGACGTGAGTGGGCGCATTTAGTGCAGTACATCCGAGTCTGTGAATGATTCTGGGTTCTATATCTGAACATATGATAGACCTCATAAAAAGGTCACATGAACCGAATCCAAAAACTCTATTTGAGTGTGACTCTATGAAAGACCGATACTAAAATTTAAAAATACAGATGCTATAGGTAGATCCTATTTGTTGACAACCCTTAAATTTAAAGTTACTGATACCGTTCTTTTTACATGAGGTAGACCTCATATAAAAAGGCGTCGGCATTGGTACCTTAATCTCACCTTTTTCTACCGCCAAATAGCAGCGTTGGCATAGTTGTGTTCCAGTCAGAAAGGTGAGCGAGGCAGTGAATTTACTGGATAATGTGGCTTAATATCCTCAAGTCACAAAGTTGGCAACCCATTAGTGATATCCTTGTGATATTACGAGCGTCTATAGGTTGTAGTGTCGCTTACTATCACGCGGAGTGTATGATTGGTTGTCGACCTGGTCTAAATTTAAATCATATATTTTTCCCAAATCCACGTTTACTTATACGCATGGTGGATATCGCACAGCATATTGATGAGAATACTGCTTATCCCCAGTTCTAGTACTTCAGCTACCTTCTACAACTTTTGGTTCAGAAGAGGTAATATTTTTCTCTGCCGGTAACTCATAGCACTTTTGCGTTGTATGAACTTCCCTTTTGAAGCTAGATATTTTTTAAATATATATTTTTTCTGGAATCGTCGTTATACTTCTGTCAGCTTACACAAAACCTTAAGGAATCATACACTTCAACTACTTAATATACTTTTATGTACTTGCAAACCCAACATTTTCCTTTCATGACTATTACAGACTTGTATGTCTATAATAAAAATAATATTGCGACTAAAAATTTACATACAGGATTCTAATAAAAAAGAATAGTCTACCTGAGCAGGCCAGCCTTCTCAGGGAGCACCCGTTCCGGAGTATTTAATTAGTAAAGTTATACTTTCATTTTTATTCCGTTACTCGTTTTTAATAGTACCCATAAATAGTACCTGCCCCTGTACCAGGTGTCGTAAGAGGCGACTAAAGTACCAGAACCGATAGATGGCGGTATATCCATGTAAAAAAGTCAGTTCAAATGTACAGGGCGGGAGTGGGAAGCAACTTCCCCGTCGCAAATGCTGCGCTCTGCGATTGCCAAAACGCTTGCCCAGCACGGCAATTATGGGCAACATATCCCCTTTCTTGAGGAGGCCTGTGACCAAGAGTGGACTTTTAATGGCTGATATGATGATGAGGATGATTCCGTTACTTGTTTTTTATCGCTCTCGTTAAACTATAGACCATCTACATATATAAAAGTAGAAGCTTACTGACTGAAACATACCAATGCAGAGAGTTACCTTTAAAGGTTGGAAACTTAAAATTTTGCACAGGACTTGTTTTTGTAACGCAGCAGAGCAATAAGAAAGGATTTTTGTAAACTCACCCCCTAAAAGGATAAAACTGGGATGCAATGTTAGAAAACTTTGCTGTTGAAGTTTTTCGAATTAAATTCTGTATAAAGGTCATTGAAGGTCATAAATTATGTGTAAAATATTTTTTTTTAGAAAATCATCATAAAAGGGTGGAGCAAAATGAGTATGAAAGCGAAGCATAGATACATACTAGGTTTGTTCTTTAACTTAATCTGAGTGAAACCGTGGGCTGCTGCTAGTTCAAGACTTAAATTATCAATATACATAAATTAAATTGGGGTGTCTGTTTATAATATTAAATTAACTGTTTTACTAAATGCATATGGATACATACACGGTAGAAACACCAAAATAATTTTTTTTGTATCTTTGTCTGACTGTCTGTATGTTTGTTTGAGGTGATCTCTGAAACGACTCGACCGATTTTCATAGAACTTTCCCTGGCGGATATCTGATATAGTAAAAAATAACTTTGGCTATATAACTTCGCGTTATGGCTAATACGAGCGAAATATCAATCGACAAGGTGGCAAGAACTGGTGAAAAATACCTATTCGTTTACGTACGATTATAGTACGCAAAATTACTATTCTGCAGACGAAGTCGCGGGCAGAGCTAGTTTTTTATATGCGTATAATAATGTAGTACCGCTACAATGGTGGGAAAGTGCGCGCGTTGATCAGGCTGCGGCCGCTACCCTCTGCAGCCAATAAGGTTTCAATCAATCCCTTAATGAACGCCGTATCGGAGTTTCCTATTCCGATAAATCTGCGTAGGGCTACCACTATTGCTTGTATACAGTAACATTGTCATGTTATTAACATGTACTCTTTAACAGTGATGTACCGGCAGAGTAGAATAGTACGTAGTGGTAAAAGGCGACTAAGTAACCGACGGATGGCGGTATATCCAAGACAGTGTAGCCCAAATGCATATGGTTTTTACTGTTTCGTATAATAGTTGACTGAGAGATAATGCCAACTGGCATTTAGCCATTTGTACATTATATAATATTTTGTGCAACAAAGTTCAATAAATAAATAAGGTAAAGATGATCATCGCAAAAGCTGGTCTCTGCGATTGCCAACAACCAACCGCAGCGTGACAATTATGGGCAAATTCCCCCTTTCTTTGGGACGCCTATGTCCAGCAGTAGACTTCCAATGGCTAATATGATGATCATATTTGTGATTCTCTTTTGTCTGATCTTTGTAATACAAGCGTTTTATGACACTTATCTCAAAGCAGGTAAAGTCTACTGTTAGATATAGGCTGCCCAAAAAAAGCATCAAATATCTAAGAGTATCAACCCTAACAAAATTGCTAAAGGTTACTGGCATCCCTTATACATTTCTCTTGTGCAGATTACGGCTACGACTATCATGATCTCCTATTAGCCAACCTTCACCATAACAGCACTTTCTTCAATTTCTATCATATATCAGAGGGACACTGGCGCTGTGGTTAATGGGATGGGTGACCAAAATATATAAACTTGAGGTCCTTCGTGCTTCGAAGGACTTCGAAAGACAAGTTTATCGGATAGCGTAGAAATTAATGCCTTTATGTTCTTGAATCCGACCAATTCGGGCCAATAATAAATAAGGTAAGTTAGCACCGCTGGAGAGGGGACATTTAACCCGCGTTAACTTGTAGAAAATTCATACAACCTTTTTACCCCCCCCCCCCCCCCTTCACTCATTTTAGGAAATTTTCCAAAAAATATTATTAAACTAAGAACCTTTATTCATTATTTTCCTCCCCAATGGACGTGGGAATTTTGCCTGGGATTCTGCTGCTCACCCCTATAATGTATGCATTTAAGCTACACAGTCTCGAATGGATATACCGCCATCTATCTCTTACGACACCTGGTACAGTGGGAGATACTATTCTACTCTACCGGTACCCCACGGTACTATTTTTATTATGAACCTGAACATCAAACGTACATTGACAATGCAGGTGAAGCCTGTCGAATTTTTCTTAATAAAACTACGAAACAAATCAAATATTTCCCGCAAACTAATACACAAGTCAGGCACAAAAGTCGTAAACAAGAACAAATCTGACCCAAAACTCCAGGACCTCCCCAACCGAGAGTGGGATTATTTAAATTTATAGACATGCGAATACTGCGGAGTATCAATGTGATGGAAAGGCCGAAGGTTATTCCATCAGGACTTCTTATTGAATTTGAAATGGAAAGTTCTGATGTCAGCTATGAATTCTATTCCTTGCCTAATAGAAACGTTCATTCTTGCCTTATCTTGGACCTTTGTACCGGGCTTCGCAGGAAAAATAAATGAAAATTTTGGTCGAACTATGTTGATATGTAAAAAGTTCGGGTCACGGAGTTGATCTCGGATGAATTTCTTAACGACTGAACTGATTTTAATAAATTTTTGATTTCTGTGTACAACTCCAACTTGAGTGACAGGATAGTTTATATTTCAATTTTTAATTTATTTTACTTAGGCAGACAAAAAACATTACCCATTACCCAACAATTATTACATTTAGTACTCTCTCCCACCCTAGAAAGCACATCAAACAGAGCTTCTAGGCGATACAAAGATGTGAAATTGAGTTATCCAAACATAGAAACATACTTAGTAACACTACATCACATATCGACAGTTATGAATTCAATTGCCGTAAGGGACAATGTGTAGGCTTACAGAAAGAACAAAAAAAAATAAAAACAAACAATTCGTTCTAACTTTATTATTTGAAAAGCAGTTTTAATTACCTTTAAGCTGTTTTTAACAAATATTATTGAAATTTAATCCCCTTTTATAAATAATACTTAAAAAAATAATACTTATATTAAAAGTAGTCAGAAATAAATAAATATTTTTTGTGCCTTTATATCTAATACGCCTATTGAACTTCCAACCGACGATATATAATTAGATATGGGGCCGAAAGTTCACAGACAGACAAGTCTAGCGTAGCACATCCACCTACATTACAGACAGAACATTTGACTAGTTGTGTGAGGTACCCGCAGAGTAGAATACTACCTCCTTCTGCACCAGGTATCGTAAGAGGCAAGGTACCAAAACTGACAGACGGCGATATATCTATCCGCACCAGTTTAGTTTAAATGCACGGGGCGGGGATGGGCAGCAGCATCATTCTTGCGAAAGCTGTACTCTTGGTACCAATACGTTCGTCCCGCGAAACAATAATTGGGTGGGCCTATGTCCAGCAGTGGATTTCCAATGGCTGATGTGATGATAATGATGATGATCTATTTGACTAGAGCTGTAGTTGCTGGGAACAGTCTTATTAGAAACCCCTGGGGAGACCTATGTCTTTTGGACGTCCTACGGCTATAACGATAAAGACTATTGAAGAGCAAAGAGCGATTTCTTCTGCGCATCTAGCATTATACTTTCGACTAGCAGGTAGAATTTTCATACTAACTTTACCCCCCCCCCCCCCCCCCCCCTACGAGATGGGTTTTATAAAAATTATTTTTAACTTGTTTCATGACTTTCAATGACCAACCTTTATACTGAAATTCATTCAATTAACTTCAAAAACTGCTGAGTTTCATACCTTCTTAGTTCTCCTCTACGTTATAAAAGGAACACTTTTGCTAAATTTAAAATTTCTAACCCTTATAGTTTAGGCCCTGCATTTATTTGTCATTTAGTCAGGCAGTCTGTCAGTCAACTTCTTCGACTTATATATTACACACTGACTTCATCTATTTCGGAGTTTATAACCGCGTTGATTTACGATAAGTGATGGTTCAAACAAACTTGTTTAAAGTAAGCTACATGTTGTTTATTGACGCAGAGTAAAAATATTACTAATTGTACTAAAAGTGTTATTAAACAGAAGGAAGAAGCATAGATTATCAAGAATAATTATTTGTCAAACATGTTAAAAAGAGTTTTTATTTTTAAAGTTAATATTTTACATTATTTTTGATTATAAAATAATTTTCTTACCAACAAGTTTTTTTCAGGAAATATCAACAAATATTTGTTTGAACCACCTTGAAGGACTTATGAATTGTTGAATGTTTAGCCTGGATGGGGACCGAGTCTACGACCCTTGGCGCTCAAGACAGAGACACTACCAAATACTCCATAAATTACATAGCCCGTAAATCAATGAGTCATTAAAGTTTACGACATTTGTTGTATTCAACACAAATAAAAAATATCTATAAACCTTTTCAAACACTCCAATCGCCGAAAGGATTAAAAATAACATTCTTTGTTTACCAGATGTTTTTCACCACATGAGTTAACTCAGCCAAAAACTAGAGTAGAACTCACCTGGAATCCTTTCTCGTCCGTCTCCGTCATGGTCAACGTATTAAAAGATCAACAAACAATTCAGATATATCAGGATAACACAGTCTCCAGAGACGGGTGTTCGCGGGCGCGAGCGGGAGTGCAGTGAAGATAAATGGCGGTATACACCCCGGCCTGAGGTGGGAGACGCACACTGGCGTTGAAAAACACTCACTGCCAGTTTACCATCGTCGTCAGTGTCATTACAGAATATAAATATATATATATATATATATATATATATATATATATTCGTATGATGGTAGATGTAGTAATTGCAGCAATTTTTAAATCCTGGTGCTAGACTTGGTTTTAAATTGGCCAAATCAAAGATACTTGATTTACTAGAAAAAAAATCAACTTGTCTTGAGTGCAAGGCGTGACTAGAACTTACCTTTTAGATCCTTTGACTAGATATTTCCTTTTCCGAATAATGAAGGAAACTTGACGTATCTACTGAGGTCCTATTAACACTATAGTAGTGCCATCCTTCTATTCTAGCAAATACTATCTTTAAAATCAACAAAAATAATGTACTAACATGGAAAACCAGCTTAAGTACAAAATAAAATGACCGAGCTTTCTTATTCTTAGTTAAGTTGTAGATAATTACGGGCCCAATGGCGCAGATGGTAGTGATCCTATCTTGGACGGCAGGGATTTTGGGTTCGATCCCCTCGGTTATTTCTTCTGTCTGGGTGTTGTCTTATGTCACAAGGCTTTAAGCGACTATCTTGTAGTTAAATTATGAAAATTTTGTGTGAATATAACATCATGTTAGTCTATGTTGCACCATCTATAATGGCAACACACCCTACAATTATCATCATCAATCTATCTACTATTGGAAGTCCACTGCTGGCCATAGACCTCCCCTAAGAAAAGGGATTTTTTCCCATAATTGCCACGCTGACCAAGCGTGTTGGCAATCGCCGAGTGCGGCTTTCGCAACGAAGATGCTACTGCACATCCCCGCCCTGCTCATTTGAGCTACGCTTCACTGTTTCGGATGAATATACAGCCATCTGTTGGTACCTTAGTCGCCTCTTACGACATTTGATACATACCTCACTATGTCAATCAATGTAAATAAGAGGTCAATTAACTTATTTATTTCCGAAAATAGGGCCCTGGTAACATGTGATTACAGGCATATATTTTGCCTAATTCATGCATCAGATTCCTAGAAACTAAAGAATAATCCTCATATTTGACAGCTGCGTTATAAGTGCTTAGTGTGCGATGATCCTAAAGAGTTGTTTATAGTTTAGTTAGCTGAAAATCGGAGCGGCCAGCTAAATAAGAAAGAATTTGTTAACACATCTGAAAGACGTATTTGCCATTTATACGTCTGAAGAATCGTGTTTGCAAAGCCGCAGTTTATTCTTTATAATGTTTACATTTGGATGGACTCGATGGCGCAGAGTCGTGGGTTCGATCCCCACCCAGAACTTAAATTTAGATGATAATATTGTGTTTGTTCTATGTCTGGGCGGTTAATATGTGTAACTAGGTAGTATAATTGTGATTCTTCTGTTTCATGTTGTCCCCGGATGAGCACAGACATTCTCAGAAGACTTTCTTACCTTTTGGGAAAACTCTTACTCATAATTGCCACGCTGGACAAATGCCGTATCAAGCGCAGAGCTACTACTGCCTTTTGCATTTGAAGCTCAGTAATGCGGTTTTCGCCTTAGAAAATGGTTGCCGTAAAGTAACTGAAAAGGCGAACATGGCTTCAATAAGTGCAATTCATTACAATTGATAACCCAAGGGATCTTAACAGTCACCTAACCAGTGATTTCAATAGGCAAATCTTAGACTAGTCTGCAGGCGTATACGGGTCTTAAAACTAAGTTTACTGCAGGTTTATTTTACGACCTATTTGAAAGGAAGCTGCAAAAAAGTATTAGTAATTATAAAGGTTCCATCAACACCACTAGTAGTTGGCGTCAATGAAACGCTTACCAGCATAGACGCTTACAGAGCGTTGTCCAAAAACAAGATTACTTAGTTTTCTGTAGAAACCAATTAAAATATTAAAATAACTAGCATCAGACGATTTCCTTAGATATCATCATCATTACAGCTATTTCAAGGTCCACTGCTGGATATTGGCCTCTCCAAGTAATGAAGAACTTTGCCCATAATTGCCGCGCTGGGCAAGCGTGTTGGCAATCGCAGGGCGCTACTTTTGCAACGAGGATACTGCTGCCCACCACCACCCTGTGCATATGAGTTACACTGACTCGGACGAATATACCACCATCTTTCGGTTCTGGTACCTAAGTCTGGTACCTTTTACGATACCTATTACAGGTACTATTCCACTATGCCGGTACCTCACGACTAACTCTGCCGTTCCCTCTCGGCTTAGATAGAATAGATCTATATAGTTAATAAGTGTAATAAAAAATCATAAAATGATTGAACTTTATATAAAGACACTAATTAATCGTAACTCCTTGCTTATTTTATTGTGATTGTCTAAGAAAAACAACATCTAAGCAATGTACTTCGTAAAATAACTCGATTGGTGTATAATTGCGTCGACCTACAAACTGCGCGGCGGCAGCGGGCGGGCGCATCAGCTGTCGGGTTCTCTACTTCAGTAACGAAGTTACTAAGTTTGCAAAATAATAACACTGGAGAGAAGATATAGTGAGCTTTATCGACCTATAACCGAGCTTTCGTACGAGTAAGAGTAAAGGGTCGGATTATACCACTCAAAGGAAGCATTATTTTTTCCACATTAACAAAGCTAGTTTCACAGTTTAGTGTTTGTAATATAATGATGACTGAAAAGATTGATTTTGTAATATATTGATCACTCAGAGAATTGCGCTACTTATTCTAGCAGAGAGCGAGAGCGCAGCAGTTCATAGTACCAATCAAACCCAACAATTAAGTAGATAATTTAGCACATCTTATACATTGACTTGACATTATTCCAAGGAATATGTTATATTCAGCGGCATTCAGTAAATGAAAGTGTAAATAACATCTGGTTTATTCGCTTTAATACAGCAAACCCTGTTTTAGAAGATTTCAAAGTCCCCAAGTAAATACTAATATATAAAGGTTGTTTTATTATTTTTTATGTTATAGAGCGTTCAATGACATATTTACTTGGAATAATACTTTAAATCAATACTAAAGAAAGATACTATTAAGATAGAGGAAGGTAGGTAGGAACTATTGGGTCAAATTATTGTCAAACTTGCAGATGCCCCGCGGTTGCACATGTTTCATGATTTTTAATGAAGTACCTTTATACCGAACTTCATTCGAGTAAATTCAAACAATAACGTGTTAAACCCCGTGTTATCTTTGTTTTCAATTTTTAAAAATCTTTTGTTAGTGCTTTCTATCGTAATAAAAGTAAAATCTGGTCAAACATTTTAAGTTTCTAACCCTTATAGTTTAGGCCTAGCGATGATAAATGTCAAAGCATGTCAAGGCAAGCAAATTTCTCCTTTTATATATATATATATAGATAATCGTTACGTAGTTTCGTAAATCGAAAGTTTAACTTTAAATAAAAGTTTTAAATATTCGTATCGCCTATCTTCCTCACAGTTATTATTTTTTAATGTTATTTTTACCTTATTATAATGTCTCAAGACTTCTAGTAATAAATTGCATGACATCTTTATAGCCGCTCGATAATCGAGTACTAGGAACGAGTTTTCTTCTCTAGGAGGAAGGAAGGGGTTCAATTAGACGACCCAATTATGGTCCAATTGATGGACCCAATCTAACTACTGCTGTCGGCTATTTGCTAGTCGATTCATTGTGCATAAGCATTTAGTTGGAAATAAAAAAAAACCTCTGAACTACTCACATTCCAAATTTTAATCGTATTTGAACATCTGATCGTGTTTAATTTTCTCTAAACAAATCTTTAAATAAATACAAGCGGTAGACGTCATACAAAGATCGTATGCATTGGTACCTCACTCTCACCTATTTCTATCGCCAAATAGCTGTGTTTGCATTGCTATGCTCCCGTTTGAAATGTGAGAGGTAGTGATATTACTGTGTAATGTGACGTAATAACTTCAAGTCACAAGGTTGGCAACGCGCTAGTAATATTTCGAGAGTCCATAGGCTGCGGTGATGCTCACTATCGCAGATTGTATGATTGTTTGTGGACCTGGTATCATTAAAAATATCATTATCCTATCTGTAGGAGGTCCACTACTGGGCATAGTCCCCATCACGAGAATTCTAATATGTTAGTTAGAGTTAGACCCTCTTTCCTTGTTGGTGTACGTTTTACTTAGCGTTTATCGGTGTGTGGTTATAATTCCAGGATGTTAAGGCCTTAACAGCCATCAGTACTGCATGCAACTATGCACATTCCCACTTTCACATTCGTTTCGCAAATCCACTGGCTTATATCCGATACTGTGGCTTTGGGAAGGATTTCATTGTTCTTAAAACAATCACACAAAGAGGCTAATCAATTAATTAAGTTTTTATCTGTTAGTCTGTTTTAACTCCACTATTAAAAATAGTGGTTCGCAAACTAGGACACACCCGCACGTGTGTGGTGTCATGGACGGCACACTCACCAGGTGGTGCTCCTATCTCTTTCCCTGACATCAAACTAACCTCTATTCGCAATTACGAACTTAGTCAATTTAATACATATGGTATGTGTGCAATTAATAAGAGACATTGAAAATATCATCATCACACCTAAGGTCGTGGGCTCGATTCCCACCCAGAGCAAATATTTATAAGATGATATTTGTGTTTGTTCTATGTCTGGGTGTTAAATGTATTTAAGTAGTATGTTTGTAATTCCTCTGTAGCCTGGCGTCCGTAACACAAGTTCGTTAAGCGACTTACCACAGAGTCAGAACAATGTATGAGATGTGGGCATTTATTTATTTATACCAGCCACTGAAAGGCCACTGCTGGACTCCCCTCCCGAAGAAAGGGGGATTTGCCCATTATTGCCACGCTAGGCAAGCGTACAGGCAATCGCAGAGCGCAGCTTTCACGACGAGGATGCTGCTGGATATACCGGGATCTCGGTTGGATATACCGCCCTGCTGATTCTGGTACCTTAGTCGCCTCTTATGACACCCGGTACAGAGGGAAGTACTATTTACTTGCACAGCAACATTGCAAATGAATTTTCATACAAATAAAGTCGAAATACCTCTGATAAAATAAAATTTTATTTAAATTCTTTGCATAAAAAGTTAACTCATTATATTGAAAAATGAGAAAAGAGGAGAAGAGAAGAATAATTAATCTCAAATCAACTCAAATAAAGTCACGCGCGCTAACTAGCTTCTCATCAAAATATTTTTAAGTTAATAAAGTGGCACAACCAATTTACAGGACGACTTAAACTAGAGTACGAACGATTATAACAACACCACTAAAAATAAAGCCAATTGTATCAACTCTATGCAGTTCTCACACAACGTAAGTGTATTTTTACGACTATAGTATGTGGCGCCACCTTTCTGGACGTAAGAAAGCTACCTGAAGTTTCAGTGAACGCTGCGACGTGTTTCCGAGGTTATCCGCTACGCGTCGCTAGCGTCAGTGATCATACTTTCTGCTGCTGGTTTATTTCTTTATAGAGTGGATACTTTTGAGTTATTTCAAACTACACATTTAATTGAGAGCTTACTTATTTATAATACACATGGTTGGTAATAGATACAGAAAGGCCTATATTTATTTATCGACGATGATATTTTATATTATCGTATATCACTAGCATGTTGCCAACCCTGTGACTTGAAGATATAATGCCACATTACCTAGTAATTTCTCTGCCTCTCTCAAACTTCAAACTGGAACACAGCAATGGGAACCATATATTACTGGTACCTCATTCTCACCTATTTGGCGATACAGGTGAAAGTGAGGTACCAATGAGACTGCCCAGCGGCACCGGTAGAGTAGAATAATAACTTCCCCTGTACCAGGTGTCGCAGTATTGTCACAGGCGAGTGAGGTACTAAAACCGACAGATGGCGGTAAATCCATCGGTAACAGTGAGCAGCATAAAGCAGTAGGGCAGCAGCAGGCCTGTCGCGAAGCTACGTTCTGCTATTGCCAACACGCTTGCACAGCGCAGCAGTAATGGGCAAATTCCCCCCTCTCTTGGGTAAATTTATGATCAACAATGGACTTTAAATGTATGATATGATGAGGTCTTTCTCTAGTAATCATAAATCTACATTATCATCATATCTGGTCCTATAATCAGGTGTCTAGACCTAGTTTAGTTAGCTAAGAATTATTATTATTATCTATTTAATGCCATAACAGTCTGATCTCTAACGGTGATTAGAATTATTGCGTAACCTTCCAATCTATTAAAGCCCAATAGGTGCAATGAAAATTTCAAATGCACACAATTGCACGCGCCCGTCGGTGTCACGGCGTAGGCCATGTCAAGACCGTTTCCTCTTTAAGGACGATCTGGGACTGATTAGTTGTCATAGAATAAAAATCAATCTTCCATATCTACACGTCTTCTGGAATTTACAGGCAAGTTTAGAAAAAATAGTACACGTAACTAATGAACAAATTAATGTATATATCTAAAAAAAATATATAACATATCTGATTTTATTATGACTACAAATACAAAGAATTTTTCTGCCTCTCTTGTTACTTCAGGAGGATTTGTGTTTGATAGCCGAATAAGGTTCTCACTTGTCTTACGACTCACTTGACCTCATAGTCATTAAAAAGTATAAAATGGGCCTCATGCAAATGTCGTCTGCATTGATACCTTATGCTCACCTCCTACTACTGTAAATAGCAGGGTTTCAGGTTTGAAGGGTGAGGGAGAGAGTAAAATTACTAGGTTAAGTGACATAATATCTTCAAGTCGCAAGCGATTAGAGTGATGCTTATTATAACATGGACTGTATGATTGTTTGACGACCAGGTCTGATAAAAACAAGTAAATTTAAAAGTTGAATATGTCACTACTTGTATAACTTTTGTTGATGATGACCATGTAAACATGATTATATAACATTACAAATGTTAATGTGGTATAATAACACAAGATACAATTCGATGAGTCTATAAAGATCTCCGTAGCATAATTAACTGCACTCCCCCGGAAAGGCAAAAGCACGGGTTCAGGTCGCGTAGCCTGAGACAATTCATATTTATCTAGTAAAAATATGTTTTACATACATACTTATGCAAAAGCATGAATGTATTGTGTGAGTTTGAAAGATAGATTAATGAATAGTGTAATAAGATATCGATGTGGTGTAAAAGATGATATTGTGACATCAATAGAAAAAGAAATGTTAAAATGGGTTGGACATGTAGAAAGGATGGATAAATGTAGAATGACTGCACATATATATAAAGCGGAAGGGTTGGTACAGGACAACTGAGGCGAACATATCTTAACCAGGCAGAAGAGGTATGAAAGAAAGGCCAGGTCAGAAGTGCCAAGAATAAACGAGCGTGTATGAATAGACTAAATCAAGTAAGGGAAGCTAGAGGTTTGCTAAAATCGTAGCAATTGGACTCTGCCCGTACCTCACGGCTGGCGTGACGTATGTAGGTAAATATGTTTTAAACGATATTGAATATATTAAATAATACATGTTTTTCTTTTAATATAAGATGCATTGTATTTATAAAATGCCTTGTTTCAGAGAGCTGCCAAGTGCCAACTCCAATCATTCGGCCTGCACGACATAGAATTACGAAGTAAATGTTAAAAAAAAAAATTGCCATTTGATTTACGAGACGCAATAAAACGATCCGCAAGGATGTGCGTCTGTGGCGAATAATCTATGACAGTTGTAGATCACCTAAGTAAATAATTGAGGGGGCTCGTCCGTCTATGCGGCTATTTATAGCACTGGAGACATATTTCTAATATAATGACTGTTCGTAGGTGGTGGATTTGAGTGTGTTACATTTTAAATGGGTAATGAAACGGGCCACGTCTTTTCTGACGGCGCTCTCATGCTTTTGATATGAAATTGTTCCTCTATTTTCATATTTTGTAACAGTGCTCTGTATATTTCGCATAGTTTGTTAGCAAAATTGTATTGTTAACTAATTTTGATACTCGAAATAACTATCAACTATTCACCACATACTAGACCAGTATACTAGACCAGTCAGTAATATTCCTATCTTGAGATGGCACATTTGGTTGTGCTCCTATCTTGTGCGCCAAAGGTTGTGTGTTCGATCCCCACCCAAGACATATATATATATATATATATATATTGGTTTTTGTTCCGAGGTGTTAAATTCATATTTAAGTAATATATTTGTGATTCCACTCTAGTCCGTCGTCGGTAACACAGGTGTTTAAAGTGACTAATAGCGGAGTTAGTAATGAGAATATTTGTATTTATTTACTAAAACAAAGTTATATACCAGGATATGACATACTAAATTGTACTCAAAAATGTTCTCAATGGATCAATGATAGCATATTTTTCCTTTGGTTCAAGCTGGATACACGTCGAATTCCAAATCGGTTCACTAGTCAAGCAATGATTGCGTACCAAATAGAATATTAAATTTCCACAAACTAAAATAGCACATAAAAATACTATCAATCTCGACAAACGTTGTCCTGTCCTAAATGTATACCTATGTTTAACGCAAAACATATTGCTACTTTACTCTAAGATATAAACTATCCTATCTCACAAGTCAGATCAAACTGAAAACAGTAAGAAAGGATATTGAAATCGGTTCCTAAATTCATCATGGAAAAAACTGTGACACGTGATTTTTAATTCCCTGGTGACGCTGGAACTGTTGTCAGAGACAGCCAGCATTAGGTACGTCCATAAAAATTTTTTTATGTATACATAAAGATATTTCAAATAAAGATTTTAAATGTTATTTCAAAATCTGATTCAAATCTCGATAACGGTTGACACAAATGTACAAAGTTAAATAGTGTTCAAAGCCATAAAAAAAAAGTAGTTATACTACCATTACTACTATCTTTAATTATTTCTGGCAACACCACGGCCAAAAGCTGCTCGCAATCCTAATTAGCTGAATTATTAGATAATTAAATATAAATAAAGCGCTCCTTATTTATATTTAATTGGTTATCACATCAGTCGTAGTCCGTCCACTGCTGGACATATTATTATGATCCGTCTAAACTAAACGAATGAACAAAAAGTTGCGATCACATTTATCCTGTTTACTTCAATAGAACTAAATTTGACAACGATCAGTTTGAACTACAATAATTTATGTATACATTTTTATAGACGTCAACTGGTGTCATTCACCGCTAATTGGGGCGAACGCTCTCATAATGTGGTCTGGCTTCAGGTCTCCTATTCTTGTTCTGGACACTGGCATCCATTCAAGGCATACGTCAAACAACAATCACGGTTCTGACACGTTCAATTCATTTCAAGTAAATATGCTACATTAACACATTCGAGTATTTTTAGATTTATATTGCCATTGTTCGAAGACATCTGGCGAGAGTTTATCTAGCTAAATAGCTAGGAGGGTAACTTTTATTTATCATAAGAGGCATATCAATTTGACAGGCCCAATAGCGCAGATGGTAGAGATTCTATCTTGTAGCACAAAGTTTGTGAGTTCAATCCCCACCCAGGACAAATATTTATATCTTGATATTTGTGTTTTTTCTGTGTCTAGGTGCTGAACATATGTATTTAAGTATCAAATTTATAATTCCTCTATTGTATGATGTCCGTAAGACAAGCGCTTTAAACGTTTTATCACAGTGTCAGGTCAATGTATAAGATTTTGTGTGAATTAAAAAAAATATGTGAATATATCAGCGTCGTACGAGTAATTTACATTCGCATTATGATTTGTTATTAATATTGTTTACATTATAAAGGCTTCACTTATAAAGCTTTAAGAATAATATATATATTCTTTTTTCTTTAATATATACACACAAAAAAATAAATAAGTTAAAATACGTTTTGGTTTTAAGAAACGACTAAGATGACGCCAGGTGGCTAGATATATCCAACCGAGACAATGTAGCTAACAAACTTTGTGGTAGATCTTTTGGCTATACTTAGACTTCGGAAGAACGCAGCAAACAACTTTATATATTACTAAGTCAATAAAGAGCCGTGAGGTATTAGTAGAGTAGAATAGTATAGGGGGAGGCCCCTGTACAAGGTGTCGTAACAGGTGACTAAGGTACCAGAACCGACGGATGATATATCGATCCACAACAGTATAGCTCAAATGCACAGGGTGGAGATGGGCAGTAGCATTACCGTCACGAAAGCTGCGCTCTGTGATTACTAACACTCTTGCGCAACACGGCAATTATGGGCAAAATTCCCCCTTTCTTGGGGAGGACTATGTCTAACTTCCAAAGGCTGTAATGGTGAGGTAGCAAAGACTACCTTTGTAAGAAGTCTACCTCGTGTATGATATGACAATTAAATCCCACCAATTTGAGCATTCACAAGTAACCTTGAGTTCAATTGAGGCGACACAATAAATGTCGCAGCAAATGCAAGATGGCGGCTGCATTAACGAAGCGTACACACGTCTATGTTTCAATACTAACTGTTTGTAAACACATAAATCTAGTCGGCGATGATTGGGGCCACCGTGAACTAGAATTAGTATCACGCCAATAACGTACAGTCTAAAATAGTCTGGCGGATTATTATTGTTATTTTGGCGTGGCTAATTGATTTTGTTTGACAAATCCGAAATGCTGTGTCTGATCTATATCAGATTCCTGAGAAGGTCGATATTCGAATTCAATATACATGATTGAAATTCTTTAGACGAGCAGTGCCCGCGACATCGTCCACGTAGAATAGTGCCCTTCAGGATTTAGTTATTTATTTTAAAACGGAGCCCGGAGTGTTTGTATATGAAATATAGCTTCTAGTGTTTCTTGATTAATGTACAATCCAACACTGATAGAATTTTTCAAATCGGACAAGCGGTTTCTTAAATTAACGCGTTCAAACAAACAAACAAACTCTTTAGCTAAACTCTATACGATTGGTATTGATTTTTATGGTCATCGTTTGCAGCGATCTTTTTAAAAAATTACGTTTGACAATAATATCACAATTTTGCTCGATTAACAATGGTAGGAATATTAACATGAAAATAAATATTAACAGTAAGTACGGAGTTTACATCGTTTCATTAGATAGACATTTAAATTTAGTTTCTACGTTATCGCGATGTCACGTCACTAGCGAATAAAATTTTATGTACTACATTAAAAAGCCATAAAAGTTTATTTAACAACACGATAGAATTTTAAACTGAAGATATTATATGTATAGATACTTACAGATATGTAATTGTAGGTTGAGGGTTATAATTTCTTTTTGGTACCTACTGACAAAA
The DNA here is from genome assembly GCA_020976665.1 of Heortia vitessoides. Taxonomy (NCBI): domain Eukaryota; kingdom Metazoa; phylum Arthropoda; class Insecta; order Lepidoptera; family Crambidae; genus Heortia; species Heortia vitessoides. The sequence goes on along the minus strand of JACJUM010002819.1, from coordinate 18,920,001 downwards.
TTACTCATAATATTGACGGGCACGATTGCGCAAATGGTGGTGGTCCTATCTCATACGCCAAGGGTCGATGGGTTCCATCTCTACCCAAAATAAATATTTTTTTATATTGTGATATTTGTATTTAGTAGTGTATCTGGGTTTTAAAAATATGTTTTTAAGTATTATATTTTTGATTTTTCTGTTTATTATGTTATGATATTTGTGTTTGATCAGTATATGTGTTTTAAAAAGTATGTATTTAAGAATTATACGAGTATTTGAGATTCTTCTATTATCTGATGTCCGTAACACAAGTGCTTTAAGCGACTTACCTCGGAGTCAAGTCTATAATTATAGGATGTTGTGTTAATAGTATTATATTTTATTGTAATTATTAGTACCTACATACCGCTATACCAGGTGTCGTAGAAGGCGTTTAAGGCATCGGAAAGTGCGATTGTCAAAGCCAAAAATCTACTTATCTTGGAAGACTTATGTCTAAATGTAAACTTTCTTAGGGATATATAAAATAAGATATTTATCTGCTAGATAAAAAATCCTTATCTGGTAGACCTCATGCAAAACGCGTCTGCATTGGTACCTCAGGCAAATAGCAGCGTTCGCATTGCTGTGTTCCGGTTTGAAGGGTGAGAGAGGCAGTGAAATTACTGGGTGATGCAATATATCTTCAAATCACTAGGTCAGCAACGCGCTGGTGATATCCTTGTAATAATACGAGTGGCTAAATGCTGCGATGACGTTTACCATCACGCGGTCTGTGTGCTTATTTGTCGACCTGGTGTAATAAAAAACATAGATAGAAATTTCAATATGACGAAAGAGTTAATCTGCATAATTCGTCGTCAATCATAGAGTCCGCGTACACGCTTGTAATATCACGAGGATATAAGGAACGCGTTGCCAACCTTAAGACTTGAAGATATTATGGCACATTACCCAGTAATTTCACTGCCTCTCTCACCGTTCAAATGGGAACACAGCAACGCGAACACTGCTATTTGTTAGAAATAGATGAAAGTTAAGTACCAATGCACAAGATCTTTGTACGAGTTCTACCTGCAGATAATGTCGAAGATGAGCATTATTTATAGAAAATCATAAAGAAAACTATACAATGATGTTTTTGTGCGAGCACAGAGTGGAAACAAAAGTGTCAACAGCGAAGAGTTGAGAGAACACGCATCAGTCATTTTGTGAAGTCGGCCAGTATATTTATAGAGAAATACGACGACGTCTCGTGTTGTTATTTTGTTAGACGGGCGAGTAGTGACGCCGCACTCGGTGCATTTACAAGGTCTTTATGTACACGTGTGTACACAAAAAAAAATATAGCGATCACTTAAAAATGCTAATGGTAGATTATCTACCTTTTGCGTGTTAACTACACATAAGAAAACTACTTTTTACGGCTTTAAAACGCGGTTTATTATATGTTTAATTTTTTTTTCGACGATTCGATTACCTTGCGGCAACCGTTTACAATAATTCTTGAGTAATAATTTTTTATACATATTATAAATTCAGCAAATAATCTCACGGTCTGGTAAACAGCCATTGGAAGTCCACTGCTGGATATGTATAATAAGCCTCTCCAAGAAAAGAGGTTTTTTTCTCATAATTGCCGTGTTTGGCTAGCGTGTTAGCAATCGCAGATGCTGCTGCTCATTCCCGCCCTGATTTGAGTTGCACTGTTTCGGATGGATATACCGCCATCTGTCGATTCTGGTATCTCAGTCGACTCTTACGCTACCTAATGCAGTGGGAGGTACTATTCTATTCTGCTGGTACCACACGGCACTTTTGCCGGTGTGCCGGTACCTCACGACTCACGGTCTGCTTGATGGTATATGACCGCATCCTTTAGACGCTCGTGTCATCACAAAGATATCACTAGCGTATCGCTAACCTTGTTAACTGATGATACTAGACATAGTATTCTTAGGATCACGTTACCCAGAAGTTTCACTGCATCTCCCACCCTTCAAACCAGAACAGCAATGCGAACACTGCCATTTGGCGTTAGAAAATGAAAGTAAGGTATCAATACAAACTACAATAGATGTGCTTTAAAGCTTTAAAAAAAAGTAGATTACTAATGGTAGACCACTTAAAAGCGCGTCTGTTTTGGTACCTCATCATTATATCAGCTCTTACATATCTACTGCTGGACATAGGCATCCTGAAGAAAAGCGCAGTAATTATGGATTTTGCCCATTATTGCTACGCTGAGCAGGCGTGGTGGTAACCGCAAAATGTAGCTTCGCGACGTGAACGAAGCTTCCCATCCCCGTCTGATCGCATTTGAACTACACTAATCTGGTGTATATTGGGTGCTAATTTATGTATTTAAGAATTCTATTTGTGATTCCTCTATTGTCTGATATCTTTAACACAAATGCTTTGAGCGACTTAACTCAGAGTCAGGTCAACGAATAAGATATCGTATGAATTTTCTATTCTACTCTGCCGGTACGTCACGACGAATTGCATAACTCACTCTCACCTTTGTTAGTTATCGTCTCACATAGAATGAGTACATTGAGTTGATATAAAACAAAAGCATGGTACCAGCAAAGTAGATTAGTCCCTTTCACTATACCAGGTGTCGTAAGAGGCGACTTAGTTACCAGAACCGACAGATGGCGGTACATCCATCAGTAACAGTGTAGCTAAAATGCACTGGACAGGGATAGGCAGCAGTATCCCCGTCGAGTTAAGCTTTGCAATTGCCAAAATGCTTGGCCTAGGAGAGGCCTATTTCCAACAGGGTACTTCCAATCACTGGCATGATGAACGTGAATACAAAGTCTAATAATATACCGAATAGCTATTCACTATGCGCCCGCGCATCTAATAGGATAATAAGGAGACAAATGCCTCTATTTATAGCTACTGGATTGAGATCCGTGATTTGATGCCGCGGTGTGCTAGAATGCGAACGAATTTACAAATGTTTTTCACATATGTCTTCTAACAATAACATCTTTCTCAAATTTATTAGATTGTTATGGTAATTAAGTTTAATTATCAATAATATCGTTAGTTTATTTATTCAGCTTATAGCAATAAAGAGGATGTTAGTAAAATAACTGTATCACTTTATCATTACATAATATAAAACAGAGTCGCTTTCCGCTTTCTGTCTGTCTCTATGTATGCTTAGATTTAAACTACACGACGGATTTTGATGTGGTATTTTTTAATAGCAAGCGTTATTCTTAAGGAAAGTAAAGTATATGTATATATATATATGCATAATATAGGTGAGAAACACTTATTATTTTCAGTTTCTAATCATCATATCAGCCATTAGAAATCCTCTGCTAGACATAGGCCTCCCCAAAAAAGACGAAATTTTGCACATAATTGCCGCGCTGGGCAAGCATGTTGACAATTTTAGAGCACAGCTTTCGCGGTAGGGATTCTGCTGCCCATCCCCGCCCTGTGCATTTGAGCTACACTGATTCGGATGGCACTTTAGTTGCCTCTTACGACACCTGATACAAAGTTTTTAATGTGATGTCGTAAATAAACATTTTTTTTGCAATTACATTGCAAACGCTGGCTGAACCTGACGAGATACATCAAAATAATTTACTACATTATTTTTCACCGTAAAAAGGTCTTTAAAATAGTCCGACCGGTGGTGGTATATGTCATCTCTTGGGGATTATCCACTATAACCAATTTTATCTTCATTGTTTGTTGCTATAAATCAATAAAAGTCATAAGCGTTTGCTGAGAACTAATGTTATACACAGTAGTGACTTGAAAAATTTTCCTTCTAGAAAATCGAACGCTAACAAAGTCGCTAACACCTGGTTGGTATATATACATATGTACATTACGTATGTATGGTGTAAGTTTGAGAGATAGTTTAAAGAATAGTGTGATAAAAGATCGATATGGGGTAAAAGATGATGATGTGTCAACAATAGAGAAAGAGATGGTTTGGACATGTAGGAAGAATGGATAAAAGAATAATGACTGCACAAATACATAGCGCAGAAGTGAATTGAATAGTTGGTATAGGATGACTGAGGCGAATATATCTTAAACAGGTAGGATAGGTATTAAAGAAGGGCCAGGTCAGAAGAACCAAGAATAAACGAGCTTGTACGAAAAGAATAAGGCGAGTAAGGGAAGCGAGAGCATAACAAGGGAAAATTCATAGTCTCTGCCTACCCCGATGGAACTCAGGCGTGATGTATGTACATTAATCGGTCAGAAAGGCTAGAGAGACAAATGGGCAAAAAAAATATATTTATTTATTTCTGAATTTTGTTAATCGTTCCGAGTAAAAGAGGATCTTCTCTCTTCTCATCACGACTTCGACTTGATAAAGATTAGGCCTAGTTTAGTTTATGACACACGTTGCTGATAGATGAGTTGACCTTCAATCTCACGTGAACTGTTAACAGTTTTGCTGTCTGCCAAAAATGTGGGAAACATTGTCTAGGAAAATTTACGTCTGTGATGTAACAATTGGTATATCGTTTACAGATCATTACTCAATATCGAAAGCCATTAAAGGTATTATATTAAATCGCTATATTGTATTGTTATAATCGCTAAATTAACTAAATCATTCTTAAAGCTATATTTTATGTTGGTAATCCAATAAGTAAATAAATACATGACACAATTCATCCCAAAAGAGAACTAAGTTCCACGGGAAATTCACACGGACGAATCCGCAGGTAAAAACTATTGATTTACAAAGATCATCCTGCATACTTTAGTAGATAATAGTTCAAAAGTTTATATTGCTAAAACATAGAAGATAATTTAAACATCCTGAACATTACTCCTGTGTTAAAGTAGGCGTCTAATTGTATGCTATATCTACTCATTGATACTCAGGGTTGACGATCTCATTGGGAAATACTATTTTTATACGAATTCTTTTGTAATGTGCGTTCAATACAATAACAATAAAAGTCTTGTTCAATTGGTTTATTCTTTTTGGAGAATAACAGAACGATTTCAATTACTGTTAGCTGTTTACTAATTACTTAAAATTTATTTTTTAATTTATAAACAAGCATACGGTCCGATTGATGATAACATGAGTTTCTATAGACTGTGGTCACGTTGACCACAGTCTATAGAAACTCATGTTATCACAAAGATATCGGGAGTTGCCAACTTTGTGAACTGAAGATACAATATCACATTTACATGCGTATGCTTGTTAGTTGACTTAGTGTGTTACAGTTTTTGTAATGCAAATATATGTTTACGCATTTGTTTCTTCTTCTTTTTATTTATTTTCATTTAAATAAGTATTTTATAGTAAGCTCCTTTCAATATAATATTTTCTAAAATTTACTCGTTCAATATTCTTAATAATATTACATCTATAGTGGGTATAAAACACGTTTAATTAAATTTTTTATTTTATGTCATCCTTGTAAAGACTGGCAAAGATGTTTAAATAATAAAAATAATGCAAAACAAGTTAAACTGCCTGAGATTGAATTGTATTGCTCTACCATTATCTAGGGTTTTATTAAAGCTACTTGGTGATAACGAGACTTTTAACACCACCAGTTTTTTTTGCAGGTTCCATTCTAGTGGTTCGCGGTAAGAACCTGCAGTAACCTTAGTTTTGATACCCGTCTGAAGCTAGCAGACTAGTTTAAGGTAGGTCTAATTTATGTTACATGACTGTCATGATCTCGCAGGGTCATGAGGGTCATCAGTATCATAAATATAATAGACTCTAGTGCTTCCTATTAGTGAAATATAATTGTTTTTATTTTTTTTTTAAGATTCGGAATTGTTTGTAATGGGCCTACTTGAATAAAGTATATTTTGATTTTATTTTTAAATCAGATTACAGTGCTACTAACAATCTTCATTTCCCATATCAGCCGTAAGGTATCTACTGGCTACTTATCTACCCAGTACATTTCGGAATATATTATATATATTATTGCTAAAGCTTCGCGACGATAATACTGCTGCCTATCCCCGTCCAAATGTATATACATCAGAAACAGTATAATTAATACGGTTTTTGATGTATATACCGCCATCTATTGGTCCTGGTGCGTCCTTTTCCACCACCTGGTACTATTCTACACTGTCAGTGCCCACGGCAATTTCATGTACTCGTGACTAAATAAACTTTGGGGAAAAGAAACCACAGACGTGTAACAAAATCGTTCAAAAAGTTTAAGAGAATGTCTTCCTATCTTTTTTATAATAATAATAAATTCCTAAAACATTCCATACATTGCCCGGACACCGTGGAAAGTCGCTTAAAGCTCTTGTGTTACGGACGCCAGACAACAGAGGTATCACAAATATACTACCAAAATACATATATTAACACCCAGACACAGAACAAACACAGATATCATTATATAAATATTTGCTCTAAGTGGAAATTGGACCCACGACCTTAGCGCACGATATCACCCAATCAAGGATCACATGTGTAAAAAGGTAAGGAATCATGTGATAATGATCCAACAGACCTCCAAAGCTGCATCAGTCAGCAAACAATCTATGCCTGTGGTGTATTCCAATGCGTAATATATTTATATAAACCTTGTAATACATCACCATCAAGACATGGAAACGCCATTAATGAGTCGGATCAGTCCAATGTTAAACCTGCTTTTTAACTGCTAATTCAATAAATGTGTTACGATGTCACGGCACTGATTCTCATGAATTTTGGCAGGCACAGGATAAGTTGGCAGAAATAGTGGTTGGTATTGCACATTAGAATTATACCTCGTCCGAGGCAATTTTTATAGATATTATAAAAATGGCGTCGATTTTGATTTGTTTTTGAATATTATGTTATAATAATAAATTCTCGCAACATCGCATACATTGACCTGACTCCGTGATATGTCGCTTAAAGCATTTGTGTTACGGAGGAAGCAGTGTGATGCGAGGAAGTTGCGCTCTGAGATTGACCCAACACGCTTGCCCAGCGCGGCAATTATGGGCAAAATATCTTCTAGGTGAGGCCTATGTCCAGCAGTGGACTTTCAATAGCTGGTATGATGATGATGACGTATTATATATATGATTCATTTGTTGTCTGATATCCGTAACACAATTGGTTTAAACGACTTACCATGGAATCAGGTCAACGTATATCCCAAAGTAACGGCCGGATGTAACAACAAAGTGAAAGTTGTTATTTGTAACAATGTGTTTTCAGCCCTATTCCTGTCCACAAATTTCCAGAGATGCGTCCATTGTCATAAATTAATACTTTTAGCACGCCATAACTCATAAAACGCCTACGCTGCGGTTGTGTTAAACTTTATATTTTATTAATTACAAGGAACAGCTCCCAGTCTGGGGTGACGTCAGTATCGGTTACGGCAAACGTGTAAACATAGATAATGGAACTCGTTCGAATTTTACCTTGGGCAAACCTTCTGTGATCTGGTCGGTGATTCGGTGATCTTCGTGATCTGGATACCTTCGGAAGACCGAAGGTATCCGGATCTCTCGCCTATAACTGTCGTTATGTTTTTCTTTTCGGACTAACTCATGCTGGATTATCTGATGCCCTTTGGGATGCCGCTTGGTAGTAAACGTGACCGCAGCCTATAGACGCTCGGGTAAGCACAAAGATATCACCAGCGTGTCCCTTGTGAACTGAAGATACTATGTCATATTTACCCAGAAATTTCGCTGCCTCTCTCACCCTTCAGATTGAAACACACGGCACACAAACACACATCGTATGATGATAATGATTTGATCATGATGTAATGGAAACAACTTGTAGTTGATATTGTGGTACAAAAATTATTTCCATAGACAATTTTATTCTCTTCAAACCGTAAGCTCCATCTATTTATACTAGTCATATGAGATACATTCTATTAGACAGGAGCTTTATATTGCCACGTGACGTCACAGTTGGCCTAATATTACCGGCCATAACATTATATCACAAAATAATATTGTTATGAGCAGCCATATAATATGTCACTTTATATTAATCCGTTATTTCGATGCTCGCTTACGCAATGAACTTTCTGTATTAAATTCAATGCAGTGTTGGGCCAAATGTTTGCCAAACTACGTCAAAAATGCTCTCTTATTATACAATATATTCGCAGATTTAAACCTGTTTATACCAATTTTATGTACTTATGGTATGGCCTGATAGCCGAAATTCGTCTATAACTCATTCATACAGGAGGAAAAGATGACAAATTATGAAATTGTTATCGATAATATAAAAGTTTGACATGTAAAAGTGTTTGTGTAATTGGGAAGATTTTTACGGGAGAGGAGAAATATGAAGAAGATTTTGAACGGAGAGAAAAAGCTAGAAATTGAGTCAATGGAGCCTTAATGATGCTTTTATCTGCAGCCAAAATGTGTCAGAAAGTGCTGTTCATAAAGGTGTGTTGGTTCAAACACTGACATATGGTAGTGAATGTCGGGTATGGCAGAGAAGCACGTGAGTAGAATAAATGCTGTTTAAATGTATATATGGTATGAGTTTGAAACATAGATCAAGTAATAGTTTGATAAGAGATAGATGTGGTGTAAAAGATAATGTTATGACAACAACAGAGAAAGGATGTTCCGATGGTTTGGAAATGTAGAAGAATGGAGGAAAGTAGAATGACTGCACAAATATTAAAACCTAGGCGAACATACCTTAACCAGGTAGAAGACGTATTAAAGAAAGGCCAAGTCAGAAGAACCAAGAAAAAGCAAGCATCTATAAGAAGACTAATGAGAGTTACGGAAACGAGAGAGGTATGCCAACATCGTAACAAGTGGCGATCCATAGCCTCTGCCTACCCGATGGGACACAGGCGTCCGTTTTACGTCCATTTTAAATAACTTTTAATTAAATTCACTTCTTGTTAATGCCATTTAATTTCGACATTCATTAAAATCAAAGAGAATAATACATATAATATAATCACTGAAGCCTATAGACAATGTTTATTTTTTTTAATGTCAGTGTCTGTCATTCAAAAAGTAGCATGTGTAATGTTTATTTAATATGTTTCTGGTGCATTTTATATGAAAAAGAAAAAGGTTTTCTTCACCACATTCATTTACCTGTAGCAAATTTAACATTTATCCATTCGCGCATTTCCTAACAAATTGATACAAAGATTTCGCTTCGCATATTGATTTACATGAGATAGATCCCCATACAAAGAGCCGTCGCATTAGCATCTCACTCTCACTTCATTCTACCGCCAAAAAGCAGTGTTCGCATTGCTGTTCGCGTTACGGTTTGAAGGCTTAGAGAGGCAGTAAAATTACTGGATGATGTGATATAATATCTTCAAATCAAAAGGTTGACAACGCGCTAGTGATATAAATATATTGATAGAAATTTAACTTGATTAAATTTCAATCAACATAAATCCAATTTCTAAAAGGCACATCCCTAAAGTCAGAAATAAAAAAAATACAGACAAACGCGTTTCGGAAACAATTTTGAGCATCTATTTATACATAACAATAACGCAACCAGTTACGTTTTCCGCATCCCCTGCGGTACCTTGTTACGGAAATTAATACTCGCAATAAAGGCGTATTTTACAACTCATAAACGTACGCGCGATCGTCTAGCGGACATCAAAACGTGTCTTCAAACGATCTATGTAACTCGACTACAAAGGGTATTAGAGATACAAATTTAGCGTTTAATTTGCCAAGCGCAATTATTTGTTTCTGGGAACTATCTACGTATTACATTTTTTATGGAGGAATTACGGAATGCTACATATAAATAAGAGACAAGATCGCAGGCCCTACTGTTCCCATCATATCCCAACTATTTTAAAATAAATTCCCAATTAAAATAATAAATATATAGTGTAATAACTTAAAGAATGCGTAAAAGATAAACCTTTTGCTAAGGCTTATTACTGCTTAAAAGATTATACGAATGACGAATCTGCTTAAGATTGAATTGAATTGTTCTAATTTCTACTTTTAAAATAACGGTTTGTTAGCCCCGACGACGATATAAGTTACAATAGGACCAATTAGATGTTGTTGGAATCCATATCACCATCAGTGATACCACCATTTTTGGTGGCTCGCGTAATAAACCTGCCAAAAACATAGTTATAAGACCTGTCTGATGTCGGCTGAATAGACTTAAAGTAGGATATTAAATGGCCTAATTGTTCAAATTACTCTTAAATTAAATAACACCATAAGGTTGTCAGGGTCTCCGATCATTTCTGTAAATTTGTATTAAAACAAATCTTTTGAGGTTGATTGTATATATATATTTTTTTGGCAACAGATGGCAGTATATCCATCCAAGACAGTGCATTTCAAATACATGGGAATGGACAGCAACATCCCCGTCGCGAAAGCTCCGTTCTGCGATTTCGTGCACGCTTGCCCTGCGCGGCAATTATAGGCAAAATTCCTCTTTTCTTGGGTAGGCCTATGTCAATCTAATTACAAAGACAGACAGACAGAGTTACTTTCGCATTTATAATATTAGTAGGGATTACAACTATATCTCTCATATGTACACCTCTTGCTAAAAGAAATCACTTTTTGCGATAAGGCTTCGTACTTCACAATTATTGTTCTTATTGATTTGTATGATTGCGTCCGGTGTGCAGTAAAGAGTTTATTATAATTATTTAATGACCCTACAATCGGCACAGTGCGACCTTACAAATATACAGTTTACAGCGCGCGTGATGGGAGGCCCGGCTAAATCTGTCGACAATAATCAACGGTACACCGTCACACTCTACTGAAATGAGCTACGCTACGTTTTTATATCTACTAGCTGTTTCCCGCGTAGTCCCCGCTCCTGTGTGGAGGCCTATGTCCACTGCTGATATAGGTCACCCCAAGTAAGTCTGAATTTTGCCCATAATTACCAGAACCGATAGATGGCGGTATAGGCATCCGAAAAGGCTTACCTCAAATGCTACAGGGCGAGGATGGGCAGCAGAATTCACGACGATCAGCGGTTACCATCACACATGCCCAGCGCGGCAATTATTATATTTTAGGAATATCTTTAACAATATCTTTGTCTTTATATTTTGAATTCGTGAAGTATTTAATTTTTTTGTTTTTTATCCAATTGTTTGCACTATATCAGTCATGAATCGGATTGAGCCCTAAAATGGCGTGCTGTGAATTTACATTGTAATCAATTAATTAAATTATAAAAACATGTACATTTTTGTTAATATAATTTAAACATCTCATTACCACTTTACTATAAACTAGTTGGATTATAAAAAACATTTTTGTATATATATATATATATATATATATATATGTTATCTTTTTAAATATCTCTTTAAATCAACCAATTATCTTACATATTAGGACTACTTACATAAAACAAAAATGAGCAAATAAGTATACGGTTCGCACTTCACCGCTTTTTGTCTAACGTGTTTGACTATATACAATCAAAGTTCCCTATGCCTTGATAGACAGACTGCATATAAATCTCCGTATGCTGTCGGCTTTGTTTAGTCTGTGGCCGATATTTGGGTTAAACAATACAATTCAACTCCACGAATTATGGGGTGACGTCATCAATTAAGGGACCGAATAGCGCGCGATGTTTGGAACACTACTTCTCTAATACTATAATATAAAACTATATAATACAAGTCTCTCTTGCAATAAGTCTGCATGTTGATATTCATCAGCCATATTGGAAGTCCACTGCTGGACATAGGCCTCCTCAAGATAGGGGGAATTTTGCCCGTAATTGCCACGCTGGACAAGTGTGTTTGTGCGCAGTTTTCGCGACGGGTATGCTGCTGCCCAGCCCTGCCCTATGCATTTGAGCTACGCTGTTTCGAATGGATATCAACAGTCGGTTCTGGTACCTCAGTCGGCTTTTACGACACCTGGTATAGGGGAAGATACTATGTTAATATTAATAAATTCAAAATCGGCCAACTGCGTGTCCGGACTATCATTTGACAAAAAAAAACTTGTTTTTATATAATTGTATAACAAAATTTCTGTAGATATCTCAGGCATCTATCTATTTCCGTTATTAATATAAAACAAAAAATGGAATCACGGTTCATGAGATACAGTCAGGTGACATACAGACAGACCGACGGACGGACGGAAAGCGAAGTCTTAGTAATAGAGCGTTGTTTTTACGCCATCCGAGTCTCTAAAATGAATGGTAACAATTTACTCAAAAATAAACATCAGCCTCCTCGAATGAGAGCCATCTTATACGCTTTAACGGACTCGATGGCGCATTCGCTATTGTCCATGGGTTCTATATCCAAACAATGTTTGTCCACATTTCTACTTGTGATATCTCTGTCTGATGTATTATCTTATATCAGAATCGGATCAACTATAAGATGCTGTATGATTTCCTTTTGAATATTTTCAATGATTAGCCGTAAGTTACCGGCAGAGTAAAATTGTACCTCCTCCTATACCAGGTGTCGCAAGAGGCGACTGAGGTACCAAAACCGACAGATGGTGGCCATAAGAAATAGTGTATCTCAAATGCACAGGGCAGGGATGGCCAGCAGCATACCTATCGCGAAAGCTGTGCTCTGCGTTTTTCAACTTATAAATATTTGTCCTAGGTGGGGATCAAACCCACGACCTTCGACACATAAAATGACCATCTGCGCCATCTAGCCCATCAGTAAATAAAAGCGATGTTTACCATCAAAAGAAAATGAAACCGGCTGGAAGTATTCACACCCATTTGTTATTGCCAAATGAAGCCCACACAGTGTAATACAGTCACCAAAACAGTCGGCAAACACCCTTCAAATTAAAAATAAGTATGCACCAATCAGGTCTTACAAAGTGTGTCGTGCGAGATTACGTAATTTTGCTACCCGTATATCTTTGGAGAGCGAAACGACATAACCTAAAGATCCATCGAATGGACTTCTTTAAATATATTTACGAAAACATTATGTATATCCAAAAAACCTAGAAAAGGGACATGCAGTGCCTACAACTTGCCTCCATACAAGTAGTAAGCTTTTCTCCAAAGCTCACTATTGCGCTAAAGATTATGTCAACGACAAAACTGCTTAGGTTTGAAATGCTTTAACCCCTCGCTTTAACTTACTACATAGGTGGTGTTAGGAGTTTATCACCACCTGTTTTTTTCTGGTGGGTCACGTAATGAACCTGCAGTATACTTAGTCTTAAGAGTCGTCTGGAGCCGGCAGACTAGTTTAAGGTAGGCGTGTTATTAATGTTAATAATATTAATGTTGTAATCTGATATCCATAACACAAGTGCTTTAAGCGACTTAGCTTGAAGTCGGGTCAAAGTATGTGATTTTGTGTGAATATTATTCTTATTAATTTTAAACTTATAAACTGATTGCGCTAATTATTTTTATTTATTTAATTGTTTACGGCCAGAAAGATTCTCTTGTAAAATATAAGAAAGGAGAAAAAAAGAAAATAAAGAAAATATTTAAAAAATTGCGAAGAGGATAATTGTATTATAGCGTTTTGCATTTAATTGAACTAGCCCGATGGCGCAGATAGTTGTGATTTTATTTTGTCTGCCAAGGGTCGTGGGTTCGATCTCCACCCAGGATAAATATTTATGCCACTACATACTATAAAACGAAGTCACTTCCCGCAGTCTGTCTATCAATATGTATGCTTAAATCTCAATGTAACGGACTTAGATTCGGCTGTTTAATAAATAGAGTGATTCAAAAGAAAGATCTGTATGTTAAATACATGCATAATAATACATGTTTGTATTGTATATTAGTTTTGTTTATATATTTTTATGTATTAGTACTTTTCCTTATTTATTTAATTTTTTGTTTTGCTTTGGCCCCTTGTCTGCTTTACCCGGTTGACTGGTAGATAATGCCACTTAGCATTAAGTCTGCCATGTATATCAATTTATATATGTGCAAAAAGTTAAATAAATAAATAATAATATTGTAGAGAAACCCTAATAACTTTAGAGCTTTCTAATGTAATGTCGAAGAGTAAAAATATTTATGCACTTACATTGCAAACGCTGGCTGAATCCTACAAGATAGATCAAAGATATGTGCAACAGGCTTATACACCTTAAAAAGGTCCACATAAAAGTCTACCATGGCATGTCTATCTCTTAGGGATAGCCCACATTAATTATTTCCTATCCTCATTACATCTGTGCTAAACCAGGCCGAGTTGCTAGTAATGAATATTTTATACATATTTGTGATTCCTCTGTTGTCTGATGTCCGTAACACAAGAGCTTTAAGCGACTTACCACAGAGTCAGGTCAATGTATGAGATGTTGTGGGAATTTATTATTGTTATTTAAAATGCGCGCTAGAATAAAATTAAATATCGTCTTATATATCCACTAATGATAAATAAAATGGACGTGTACTAATTAATTTTAACAAAAAAAATATCGAAAGAGTTATGTTATTTGCGTTTTCCATTAGGGATGGTTGTAACCTCTTTATATGTATGTTTTATAGTGATACCTTTTTATTAAGATGTCATTTGAAAATGTTTTTATCCATACCTATAAACTAACCAAAGAAAAATCTATTTATTCTATCTTGATATGTTATTGAGATAACCCTTAACATCTATAGTAAAATAACACTTGTGATTAATCCATGAAGCGATAACATCAGTGTTAGTTAAATCATTTGAAGCTGCTGCGGAAAATGCTTAGAACCACAATTTAGATTTTGCTTTCTATATTACCGATAAAGTCTATCCAATTATGTAAAAAAAAATGATATAACTAATCGCATGATGACTTATCAAAGATGGTTTTGACGCTGTTTTAGTAATGTAACTAATATCAGAAAATCTTTTTACCGTCCGTAGTTAAATGCAGTAAGAGAGCTTTGTTGTTCTAGAAATGTCAGTTGGAAAAATAAATGTGTACTTTATCGTTTACTTTTCTCTTACTACTATATCATTTTGATATAATTTGATAGTACAATGATAGTATGCTATGAGACAATATGGTTTTTCCAAAAGTCTTTGCTCGGCCTGAAGTATAAAAGAGTTACCGGTACTTCGCGTGCATTATTTGAAAAATGATTCTCAATCGACCGATGCAATCGTATCGAACATAATTAGAAGTACAAAAAATGCGGGTTAATTAACCGTTAAAGGCAACTTTAGCCCACATGATAAAATACAACTCTGTGCACACATTGAATTGAATGTTAATATGTTAATTAGAGGCAAACTAACCCGTAATTACGATGTCTTATATGGCAAAAGCTGAACGACCATTACATAGACTTTTCAATGACCACTGGATAGACTTTTCAGTAATCAAGCTTCTGCCAAAGCTGCAACAAAAAGGACATCACTCCACATACAACTATACCTGGCTACAGCATTTTCTCGGGCAGGGTACCAAATGGTAAATGTGGCTCACCGGCGTCAAAGGCGTCGGGATGCTCGCGGACCGCAGCATGGACAGCTTGCGCCGCTGGTCCGCGGACAGCGAGGCCCGGCGACTCCTGGCGAGGCCATAGCCAGACACGTCAGGGGTCTCAATACTCATCCCGCGGATCAAAGAGGGGCGAAACATGATTTGTGCTACTGTCGTCTTTACTCTGTACGCTCAACTGTTTTAGACTGTGTGGTTTGAACTTCGCGGTCAGCTGTTTTATTGTACACGCGTTTGTTGTGCGCATTCAACTGTTATTTTGTGCACGAGTTAGAACTATGCGCTTTAACCTGTTTTATTTGTGCGCGATTAAACTGTGCGCTTTAACCTGTTTTGTTTGTGCGCGCGATTGAACTGTGCGCTTTAACCTGTTTTGTTTGTGCGCGCGATTGGACTGTGCGCGTTTAACTTTCGTATTGTGTGCGCTCAGATATACTTAAGTTGTGTCCGCTTAATATTTGGTTAACCAGTTCCCGGTAGTTCTTACAGAATCCCACTTTGAAACGAGTAATCGAATAGAAAGTATATGATATTATTATTTACCAATGCTGTCTGTACGCAACTTCATGAAGTAGATAAATAGTGTTTACACAATTGTATATACAATGACCACAGAAGTAGGATAGCAAGATGCAAATTATATAGATCAGTATTTACATAGATGTAAATAAAAGTTTATATCAAGAAAAGATCTGTCAATAAATGCTTAAATATATGTAAAACTTGCTGAAACTGGTTAATGTAATATTTATAAAACATTCCATTGGTATTCAAAATAATTGTTTGATTCACATGGAAAAAACAATTGAACATCGCATAAAAACAAAAGCCAATAGAAAGAACACAATCTAAAAACAAAAGAATTTGAAAAAAAAACTACCCCCGACCGAATCAATCACCTTTTCCTTTCCATAGTTCAATAGATAAACAGCAACACTTGTTTATTCGGATACGACCATAGCCACAAATAACTGTATTTCAACTCGCGCACGGTGCCGGCGATGTAAAAAGAAACGAAAGAACGCGGCGACTTTCGCACGGACCAAACGCCGGCCGCGGCAAAGGCGCAGAGGCGAAAGCAGAGAACTGAAGTATTTCAGTATCGGAGACAGTAGAGTTGACTGTTCGCCAGGCCGTTGCACAATTATCTATCTGACATTTAAAATTGGATCAGCCGTGGCGCGCGGTGTGCGTACTCGCTGGATTTTTCGCGAGAGCGAAGGTTCGCGCTTCCAGTAAAGCCTGAGGATGAAGCCATACATGGCCAGCCTCTTGGAAATCTCATCGGCTACGAACAGAATATGTAATTACAATTTGTGTAATACGTTTCCGGTAAAAATAATTGATGTTACATATTGTTTGTACATACAAAATACAAATAAATAAACATATGGTCTTATATTATAACGCTTCATAGACCAAGGCCTAAAAGTAATTAGCTAACCCGACAGACGTCCTGCATTGACTGTATATGTTTAACGATGGCCCGATGGCGTAGATGGTAGTGATCCTGTATCGGTCTGATCGGTTCCCCATCCAGGAAAATATTTATACGATGATGGTTATGTTTGGGTGTTATATACGTATTTAAGTATTATATATGTGATTACTTTGTGCCATATGTCCGTAACACAAGTGCTTTAAACGACTTATCCCGGAATCAGGTCAATGTATGAGATATTGTAAGAATTAATTATTATCATTCATTATAATGTAGTATGATTTGTTATATATAAATATGTTCCAACAGTTTTATAACAACGATTGCCAGCACACTTGGCCAGTGCCGCAATTATCAGTAAAATTCCATCTTTCTGAGTGATTTCTCCCCTATGTCCAGCAGTGGTGTTTTCAATGGCTTAACCTATGAGATAAGTTGCTTAAAGCCCTTGTATTACGAACATCAGACAACAGAGAAATCGCGAAATTAATAATTATATACATATTTAAGACCCAGACATACAACAAACATAAATAGTAATTCATCATATAAATGTTTGTCCTTGGTGGGGATTGAACCACGGTCTTTGACGCACAAAATATAGGATCACTACCATCTGCACCATCAACACCGTTAATATGCATTTATTTCAAATAAATGTTAGTAGGTTTAATAATCTAAGTAGAATACTAGAATACTAAAATTATAGCAGATTCTCAACGATATGAGCGGGGTAAAAAAGTATTCGCGCCAATTTTTTCACTTGCATACATAAAAAAAAATGGTGTGTTGAATACATTGTTGTATATTATTAAAGATGCCTGATGTAATAACATTATAGGTAGGAAAACCATGTCTATGGTTGAATGTCATTGACCTTAATTGTCTAATTATGACCAATGACAATTTAAAAAGTGTCAAATAGCAGTGTTCGCATTGCTTTGTTCCGGTTGTAAGGTTCGCCAACGGATATCAAGTAAACGCAAGCGAGTCCAGTAATATAATGATTTATTTTATAAAGACATATTGGCTTATATAAGATTGATTACATAGACGTCACCAAAGTATACAAAAAGGTGACAAAGGCTGTTAATTAACTGGGTAATGTGGCTTAGTATCCTCAAGTCACAAGGTTAACAACTCGTTAATGATATTCTTGTGTTATTACGAGCGTCTAAAGGCTGCAGGGATACTATCACGCGGACTATATGCTTGTTGGTCTACGTGGTCTAATAAAAAAATAGACAAATTTCGATTACATCTGTAATTTGTGGTTAAGAGTATTATGAACTTTAGAAATAGATAATTGTCTATGACATAGTTGTTCACCGAATCTCGTAAATGTGGTTACAATGCTACAGGCTAATCCAGATTACGAAGCCCTAGTTATTGAGTGAACACAGCTTACTTTAACGGACAAGCGTGGATATTAAACACTAGCAGTGACCGCGATTTCGTCCGCGTAGAATAGTGACTATGGAGGAACGGTCACTTTCAGGATTTATTTATTTGATGGATCGCTAATTATTTTAAAATAAAAAAAAATGTATAGTTTACTTCGATAAATGGTCTATCCAACACTGTAAGAATTTTTTAAATGAGAATAGCGGTTCCTGAGATTAGAGAATTCAAACACACAAACTCTTTAGCTTCATAATATTAGTAAAGTGTATGTGCGATATAAGCAGAGATTATTTATTTTCATTTTAATTATTTTCTTTTCAATAGTCAAGCACTTTCGAATCGTCAATAAAAAAATATAAACAGACATCAATTTACTCAAAAAAGAAGGTAATTACAAATAAATTCACACGTCATCTCATACAATGACCTGACTCCAAGATATACGTTTAAAGCATTACACAACAGAGGAATCACAAATATAATAATTGAACATAAATTTAACACCGAGACACAGAACAAACACAATTTCATCATATAATTATTTGTCCTGGATGGGGATAGAACCCAAGACCTATGGGGCACTTATCTAGGGCCTGATGCCCTAAAGATCATATAACCTTAAAGAAGTCTCTCGGCATCAAGCAGGCCCTAAACTAAGTGTACAACAGGATCATTACCCGAACCTCCAGAAGGGAAACTGTATGGAAATCTAATGGTTCCATCTTCACCTAGTGCTATCGGACTATTTTGATGTCGGCGCGAACAAACCCTTTGATAAGTATTAATTCACACATGCCACGTTGACCTGGTTTCGTGATTAGTTGTTTAAAGCACTTGTGCTACGGATGTATTGTATTATAGTTAAGTATATATTTTAACATCCAGACACAGAACAAACATAAATGTTTTTGACATAGATGTTTCTCATGTTGGTAACGAACCGATTATCTCTGACGCATAAGATAGAGGTATTTCCGAATGTGTTATCGGGCCCTTTCTAAAAGTATAAGTTAATTTAATTCGATTGAACCAAAAGCAGTTTTATCATTAATCATCATTACTCGTAATTAAAGCCATTGGAAGCCCACTGCTGGATATAGGCGTCCAAAAGAAAGGGGGAATTTTGCCCATAATTGCCGCGCTGGGCAAGCGTGGTGGTAATAGCAGAGCGCAGCTTTCGCGATGGAGATGCTAACTAGATAAACTTACGTATAACTTGAATGAAGAACCCGGTTCATTTGGAACGGGATTCCACGCGAACAAAGCCCCGGCGGACATCTAGTGACATATGAAAATATATATTTTGTATCCGACCGGCGCGCGCGCAGTTTGTTGACACCGATTGGTACATACACGAAAGATATTAATATTTCTCACTCTAAATCGGTGGCCGTTTATTTTAATAAACGATACTTTGAGACGGTTTAAAAAAACATAACAAAGACGTCAGATTTTGAGGAAAAAGGTCGCTCTGAGGGAACACACGCGGCTCACATTGATTGATCCGGGAATAAACAAATGCTAAGAGATTTTTGTTGTTGAGAATTTACGTCAGATCTTATATCAGACTTGGAATCCCTACTAATATTATAAATGCGAAAGTAACTCTGTCTGTCTTTCACGCTTTCCCGCTTAAAACTCTCAACGGATTTTGATGCAATTTGGCACAGACATTCTTTAGACCCTGAGAAAGGACATAGGCTAATTTTTAATTAGAAAATAGGGTTGTGAGGGGTTGAAAAGGGGGATGAAAATTTGTATGGAGTTATCGCTATTTTTAGAGCTAGAAACTTTAAACTTATTTTTCAGGCCATTGAATCGATATAAATAAACATGACATTAAAAGTTTATATAAGTTAAGGTATAAGTCAAGGCCTCGCGGACGAAGTCGCTGCTAGTAATGTATATAAGAAACATCGATTTTATTACATTATCATCATAGCAGCCGTAAAAGGTACGCTGCTGGACATAGACCTCTCCAAGAAAGCGGCAACTTTGCTCATAATTGCCGCGCTGGCCAAGCTGCCCACCCCCGCCCTGTGCGTATTACACTGTTTCGGATGGATATACCTGTGTCGAATATACCATATTCGTCGCCTCTTTCAACACCTACACGGGGAAGTATTATTTTTCTCTGCCTATGATACCTCATGGCACGGAATGTGTTTTATTATACTGGTAACAGAAACGAAGGAAAAAAAACGCGTTTTAAAGCCGTTAAACGTTGTTAAATATTGTAATGATTTATTATCATCGTCTAGCAGTCAAAGACCATCCATTAATGGACAGAGACCTCTCCGAGAAATTTCCCTATAATTACCGCTTTAAGAAAAAGCGGTGGCAATTACAGTGCGTAGCTTTGCGTCGGAACTGCCTATCCCCGTTACCTCCTAATAATTGGGGGATGTTATCATTCTACTCAGCTGGTACTCTACGGCAAGATGCTGGATACCCGGGTATCGTACCTGGGGAAACCCGGCCATGAGAATAATTTCAAGTCATGATCTGTAAATTTTGTCATTCCGGCCAGTCGGTGTCGTTTTATTAACACGAATTAGCTGTTAAAGCGGTGTTTTAAGCAAACTCTTGAAAATTCACTCCAACAGATGTTCATGATTATCAAAGTTGTCGACCTTTGTTTAAAATGGTCTGTTTTTAAACATTATACTGTACAAGCTGTTCCCGCGGTGTCAGCAGAGATAATTTGAAGAACAAATCTAGTACCATTTATGCTCCGCTGTTTTAAGTCATAGGGTGATATTACATAGCTTTCCTCAATATACCAGTAGTTCCTATTAATACCACGGTCAAAAAAAAAACATTTCCGCTTGTTTTTCATAGAAGAATATTTAAAACATCCGTTTGCGAAGAAGTATATATAATACAAATAATTACAAATGTTACATTTATATGTAGACTATGGCATAGACAATAATGTAAAGGAATCTATTTTATTGAACCTTATTATCAAACATAATCATGTGAAAAGTGACTCGTGAACTATTCAAAAGATAACCAATATTAGCATCAAAGTAATATTCAATTCAGTATAGTAATTTATCATCTCATTATTCTCATCCTTCATTTATATTTTGTAGATATTAAATAAATTATAGTAGAAAGTATAGTGAAGCAGGCGTTTCTTTTTTAATTTTAGATGCAGTATACATAATATTTTTTATCAATTAATTTATACCTTTCAATAAATAGCGAAAAATCATATCAACATAACTCTTACGGTTTTATGAAAGCGAGTTCCCGTACAACTAAAAATCAAACATGACGAAACATTTTCTGTGTAAATTGCAGACCGAATCACGCGTTTAATATGCGATAAGAAAATTACGAAAATAATACTATATTCATACTTTAAATTCTATCGAGCTGTGTGTGTGGAGTAGGAAGTACTCACAATTTGTGTATCAATTTTATTCTACAGGCAATGAACAGGGATTGTCACACGTCAAACAAGATGTTACAATTTTGTTTGCCATTAATATCTAAATTCAAGTTAAAATGTACAAGGGAGATACTATTCTGCTCTAGAACCAGACAGTACCAGCTAAAGTCCCGATAAAATAAATCTAACCGGTTTAGAGAAATAAAAAAATCTTTCATATGTATTTAATAAAACCTTTTAATTTTGTGATACAAACAGACACTGTTTTTTTTTTATTTACATGTAATGTATTTTCTTATGTATGAGATAAACCTCATACAAAAGGTCGTCTACTTCGGGTACCTCACTCTCACCTATCTATACCGCCAAATAGCAGTGTTCGCATTGTTGTGTTCCGGTCTGAGAGAGGCAGGGATATTACTGGGTAATGTAACACAACTTCTTAAGCCACGAAATCGGTAACGCGCTAGTGATATCCCTGTGATATTACGAGCGTCTATAGACTGCGATGCGGTGTATGCTTGCGGAGCTAGTCTAAAAAAATAATAAAACTTAAAATCTATTCTTAATATAATAAAGCTTTTTGTTTGTTGGAACTCACTAATCTCAGGAATCGTTGGTCCGATTTAAAAAATTCATTCAGTGTTTGATAGTCCATTGATCGAGGCAGGCTACTATATTGTCACTATTCAACGCGGACGAAGGCGCGGGCAATGCTAGAATAACGAAGATTATAGTCCTCCCACTGGGCAACATTAGAAGATTATAGGTATATATTATACGAGTACATCACTTACCCTCTCAATATTTGGCCGGCGCCGCCGAAAGAATTCCGACACACCGCACAAATACATGACAATAAATTAAAATGGACGCCGCACTATCGCCCCAATTCGTCGACTTATTAGTTCAAACAAGATAAAAAGCGGACAACGAAGGGTATCTCGGTACGAGGCGACATTGCGGGTATATCTCAATAAGTGTTTCGCGTCGATACACTACTGTTGTTCTCAATAAACTATGCTACAATAGGCGTCTACAGGATGATCACATCTAATTTGACGAGCCTGATGGCGGAGTTGGTGGTGCGAAGGTAGTGGGTTCGATCCCAATTCGTAGCCATTATAAGATAAATATTTGTATTTGATTTGTGTCAAGGTGTCATTTGTTTGTATTGAAATATTATAATAGTAATTTTTCAATGCAAAGTGAACGTATGAGATGTCATTTAAATTTATTTATATATGTGGCATACTCGGTATTAATAAATTTAATTTGGTTTGAAACATGGTGATTAGAAACTACCAGAAACAGAGTGAAAGAGGCAGTGAAATTACTGGGTAGATGTGACATTGTATCATTAGGTCATAAGGTTGGCGACACATTAGTGATATCTTTGTGATGACACGAGTGTCTATAGGCTGCGGTCAAGTTTATCATCAAGCGGGGCCGCATGCTTGTTTTCTGAAGTCATAACATAAAAAAACATGCCTCGGTTTCATTCTTCTCAAAGAAGAACACACACAGACAGATTTGACAGAATGTTTTTTTATGAAACTGTTTATTATACACTCATTTGCAAAAAAACGGGCACCTGAGCAATGAACCATTTCAAATGTTACTATTGGTTTGTTTGATAATTATAGGTAGTTTTACTTCCACAATTTTGTAAATTTATGAGCAAATAATCGTTTTCGTCCGTATTATCATAAAATTTTGATAAAATTTATAGGTTTTAATGCTAAAGTTCACTAGTAGTGTATGCTCGCTAGTAGTGCATATGCTCGTGAAGTAATGTTAACAAAGATTTCTGTTTGTTTTTCCTTTAATAAAGTAAAAGCAAATAAATGTATAGTATCGAGTGTGACCCCCTCTAGCTAAATTAACAGTTTGAATTCGTCTGGGTATGCTTCCCACTCCACGGTAATCACACACTCTCTGATGGTCTGCGGAGCCGGTTGTACTGATCTCACGCGTCGTTTCAGAACGTCCCAAACATGCTCTATAGGATTGAGGTCGGGAGATGGCCAAGCCAAACGACGAATGCCGACCTCTTGCATATACGCTTCCACATCGCCAGACCGGTGGGCGCGACCGTTGACGTCCATAAAAATTGAGTCTTCGCCTAAAGCGGCCAATGCGGGTTGTTCATAAGGAATTAGAACTTCCGTTATGTGTCGATGTCCAGACAATGAGCCGATTTCAATTAAGACTAACTCTGTACCATCCATTGAATTTATTCCTGCCCAAAACGTAACAGAGCCCCTCCTATAAGGTGTAATTTCTTCAAAACAAGTCTCTGCAAATCGTTCTCCTCGTCTTCGTAGCACTCGCCGACATCGATCTTCACCGAACAGAGATACCCTAGCTTCATCGGAGAACAAGACCCTATTCTTCTTGAGTCCATGACTCACAATTTCAAGCAAACCTAAGCCTGGCAACTCTGTGCTCAGTGTGTAACTTAGGGCCGCGGGCCAGGCGATTACTGCGTATATTGGCAGCGAGAAGCCTCCTCCTGACCGTCCATATACTAATATACACATTTCTTACTTCTTCGAGGTTGTTCTTAAGGTACACGAAGACTTGACTCCCAAGAAAACGATCGTCCCGTCCCGCTGCCAGGTCTTTTGAACCGTCGAGCGACTCACACTTAGCCTCTGAGCCACGAAACATTGGCTGTAACCCTCTTCGAGCAGCGCAATAACTTTGGTAGCTTTTACCACTTTCTCTAACATTGTTGAGACAGCTAAACAGCAAAAAAAGAAGCTTTGACATTAAGAATATTATACAAATTCATAAAAATTTACTGAAAGTTATGAAAACGATATTATCTTTTGGAACTTCGCACCAAAAATGTGGGCTAAAAAGTGGTTTTCTGTAATTTTAATTAAGAACGTACTGTTTTAAACACCACGGCATTTTTTAAAAACCGGCCAGTAACATGTACAAATGATTGAAATCATTTTGATATCGTATTTTTTT
>JACJUM010002819.1:18870825-18881927 GCA_020976665.1 Heortia vitessoides | reverse complement strand
AATAACAGACTCAAAGAAAAATATTTTTTTTGTTGACTTGTGTTATCGATATCAAATAACCGGAGTTACAATTATGTTAATAAAAGACATGTATCAACACCCAGACAGAATAAACTGATCACATGTTCGCCGTTCTATGGGAAATAGACCTATGGTCTAAATATATGCTCAGTAATCCCACAACAATACGTAAATTCAAGCGGCATTAGATGTCACTAGAAACGCTATGAAAAAGTGACGTCATCGCCATTCTAAACCATGGTGTCATACAAATTCTCTTCCTTTCTTTTGAAACAAGAAATAGTTTATAAGGGTCAAATTCCAATAATCCAACAACTTCTTAAGTGTTTGTCGGATTTACGGGGGTCCACTGTATTTCATTGTAATATTGCAAGATTATTTGCAAGTTTTGAAGGCAGTTAAGCCTAATAAGTATGACATAAAAACATTTACATACTTCCCAATATCATGGCCACTAACAATACAATAAAATATCAAATTAACTCCTTAATATAGTGCCAGTGATAATAAAATCTAAATCGTACTAACTGGAACCAACATACAAACCTTTTTAATATTTCGCTTTATATAATTAAACGACTTGAGATCATAATTAGCATTGCTGCGATATGAAAAAATGCTTTCAAGTTTTATTAACAAAATTCTAAAAGAAACACAATAATGGTCAAATAAAAAGAAACCCAATTTACCTATTCTGTACAACATGCAGAATAGAGAGTATGCCTAGTAATATGCCTAACAGCTATATGACGATAGTTTATATCACCGGCTGTACTGGTTTAAACCGGATTTTCTCAGTATGTACACTACAAAACCGCCAGTGCTCACACACACACGTAAATCACGCTTGTAGTAGTGTATGCACCGTTGGCTTCAAAAGATAAATAACGCTTTAGTACCTTGTCGCAGTGAATTAACAGTCCATGTTCCTTTACTGCGACTAGGTACTAAGTGCGTATCTTTTGATAGTGTACCTATCACATGAACCTTTGTCTCTTTTCCGTTTATTTTACTTGCCGGCTTCCGTCACCAGAGCCGATGTAACAAACTGTACGTTTGCTATACGAAGTTCATTAACTGATACTTATGAAACCAATAAAACTTCTGATAAAATAAGCCGTCAATGGTCAATAATGTTGTGAAAATGTCGCATGTAAGTTCTGCGGGAGTGTTTTACTATCTCGCTTCCTCTAGTCATAGTTCTTACTAAGCTATATCGATAGTGATTTTGCTAGAATTTTCTTAATGACATATTTTGGCGGGATAATAATGTTGACTGTAAGTAAATTATTTTTGAGATTCCTTCGCGTATTTTACATTCCACACTGAATGTAGTTTGCTTGTAAGACTTTATTCATCTGCTTTGGCCAGAAATTTTTGAATTTTTCGATTAATTTATATCTTCAGTGAATTATTTTATATATAAGTATTTTTTTTTTATATAATTGCTGTTATTTTTTAACTTTTACTATATGTTGTACAAAAATGAAATTTCTGGTCAATTTTCAACGTGTTTGTTTAATTTGTATAATCATAATTTTGAACGAACAAATAAACAGCAATACGGAAATACTCAAAGTACAATGTAGTGTTGGTGTAATAAAACTCTTCTCTTTATAAAATGTTTAAATATAAATATTCCGCTTATAATTATGTCTACACTAGCCTCCCTGTATATTTCGTAGTTCGTAAGTTTCCTGTCTCCTAGTGTTTCGCTTGTCTTGTACATACTTGCGCACGCGCATTTCCCATTTATATGCACAATGAAAGGGTATTACAATCGTAAGTGTAGACTTAGAAATAAAAAAAAATGCGAGTTATATCCTGACTTTTAAATTAAAGTTATATAGCAAATGTATCATTTTAATGCACAAAAAAAATCAGTATGTACATACTTCTTTTTGAAGAATTTCAAAATGATTTTAAATAACAAGTGCGCGTAAATGTCTTTTTATTTACTAACATTGATTCCAGAAAACAGTTTCATATTTTAGCACCTGCAAATAGTATATATATATTCTAGCATTTACTAAGTTTAAGTGACTAAACATGTAACAACCGACATTTATTTAATTTTTAAGGATGTAAGTAACGCCGCAAACACTTTTATACCTTTTCTTTTATTTCAAAGATTTAGAATTTACGAACGCATGTGCAGGATTTGGATAGTTTATTATTTAAGACAAATTAAATGAAATTTCTAATTCCATAAACAATTTGGTGCAGTAACGTATTATCATACAAACCTTTTTTCCTATCTAATTCTAACGCGTGGCAAGTCTGTACAAGAACTAAAGGGAATGTGAATTGTACCAAAGATCCTCTTCGTGAAATAATTACTATTAATAAGGTGCAATTCTCCAATTCTCAAATTTACCTTCATCCTCTAGTAATTTTTAAGTCCCGATAGTGCACTTATAATATAGTTCAAATGCTTAATTATTTACATAGATAAGAATTCCGATTTTACTAATTAATGACAGTATCAGATGCCAGTTGACGTATTTTGTGCCTAAATCAATAATAGCGCCTACATTTACTATACTATAGTATTAATTATACTTAAATCAATAGAAGTGAAGGGTCAGAGTTCAAGCGAATATAGCAGTGTCGTACGCGCGTAATTCTAATCGATTCTTAAGTCCAATATATTTCCGATCGATTCTTAAGATTACGCACCTAATACTTACGTTTGCTACTGTTATATTCAATGATGAAAGATGGCGGTTTATTTCATATTTTTTAGAAATTCTACAATAGATGTAATGATCAGTTGAATAAAAATAATCGAAATTAAAGCATACAAATCGAATGAAAAGGATGCAAGGTAGTAAAAGTGACGTCAACACTGTATAGAAATGTTCGCGTGGAGGAGATAGAGCGGACTTTAAATAAAAAATCGACTACAAACTAGTGGGTAACCATATCGTCGTTTAAGTTCTAATAACAGCGTTAGTCAAAATGTTGACACTTTGTACAATTGGGAAAACATAGCTCACGATCATAAAATCATTATAAAACTAATTGCTTGTGCATTTAGTTGGTGCAAAATAGATTTCGTTTAAACAATACACGGTATAAAACGTTTACTGCATCGTTAGAAATGTAATATCGTGTTATCATTGGGCTTAATTTTTAAGTTGCTAACTTTGACTTACGCGGTGTTAGAACTTATGCGACGATTTATAAAATTCTGGTCTATGTGTAACCTCCATATTTTAAACTGTACCAGCTGGACATAAGGTTGATACTAAAGTGTCCAATATTCTGTCATAAAAAGGTCACTTATACCCGGACAGACGCGGTGTTTTTTTTTATCATCGGACATGCCAGTTTCGTGTGACAGTATCATTATTTATAAGTTAATAGAAATTGTTTATTGTACACAAGGCTACAGATCAGCCTATACAAATCTGTCGTAATATCTCAATCTATATGAAACTGATCAAAATTTTATGACAAAAAATATGTCTACATATTATTGCATCTGTTACCTGTGTACACACAGCAGCAGATAAGCCTACCCAAATTTGTCAAAACTTCGCAATCGATGTTAATCTATAAAAGCGAGACATCGAGTTCAAAATTGACTGAATTTGATTGACAGATTTAGGTAGGTTGATCTTTTGCCCACCGTACACTTAGCAGCAGATTAACCACAAAATTTCTCAATAAATTTCAGTCTTTAAGTGTGAGTCATTGAGTTTAAAATAGACTGTGAAGTTTCACAGATTTGTATAAGTTCACTTGTCTACAATAAGCTCTTTAATAAATATTTGGTAATTATGTCCGACTAACTTAGTATTCTAAAACATTGTTGCGATTGTTAAATAATCCGCATATGACGCATTTATATTCACAGACTGTGATATTTGTAAATGGATGAGTTGTGACATGCAAGGTTTTTAAAGAATATAATTTATCCCTGATTTAATTTAACTGTAAGTAAAGAGATAAGTGCTCACTTTTGTCTGTATTCAATGGGTAGTTGTATTTTGACAGATAATCACTACTTTTCAAAATTTTGGTGTCCACGTAGCTTAATTAGTATGGCAGATGTCAATGCAGTAGCGTCGCACACGTTCTTTAAATTGATATTTTGGTGTTTGGTTAGATTATGGTGTTAACAGCATAATTTGTCGAATCGATTATGAACCATGACTTTAATATTGTAAGTCAATCAAAGCCTATAAGATGTCACACTCGTAGGAGAATCTAATATTGTCTCTAGATGGGCCTGTTTGTATGGGAGGAGAGGATTCCCCTCTCTCCCCTTACTTATCTTTTCTTATATAAGAATATTTAATTCAAAGCCGAACTAACGCTAAAGTGTGGACACTTTAACGAATAAATCTCCTTTATCTCTTTTACTCTATCTAAACGTTTTGTGGTGACAGAGACAGATACATTCAATTGATTTAACAATAAACAATTAAATACAATAAACAGTAGAAGTGGTAGTACTTAATTTATTGTTGAAAAGCAAAAGAAATAACCTATTTGAGATGGATGGATTACCTGAATTGTTTTTAATGGGCAAAGCGTGTTACAATGATTTTCCATAGACTAAAAACGCGTCGATTTACATCATAAGCAGCCATCTTCAATCAGTCGAACTTATTCTTAATATGTATATAGCATTTTGAGCTTTATTCACATAGTGTAATTAGTTTTAATTAACATTTTTATCCTTGTTAATGCACATTTTATTAATATAGTTTTATCGGACCAAGATTTATATTGTTGTATGTTTGCATCAAGATTTTAAACAATCATTGTTCATTATTATAATTACATTACGAATGTAAGATTGAGCGGTCTTGATGAAATGTATTGAATTACTATTATTATTGTTATAGATATTAATTAATATCAATAGTTTCTGCTAATATATAAATATTATTCTAAATAAAACAGGCTTTTTTATTTAATACCTACTTCAACATTTTACCTTGTATATCAAGTAATAACAGTTTTATTACTTACATATATGGTAATTAATAAAACTGAATCTTATTTGGAACTTCAAAAGTTCCGACATAGAAAATATAATTAATAATAATCTCTACTGTACACGATAGCAGTAACACGAGTAAATCAGAACAATAATTGTGAAATGCAATGCACAGGGCAGGGATGGGCAGCAGTATCCGCGTCGCGAAAGGTGCAAACTGCGTTTGTCAACATGCTTGCTTGCTTGATATTCCCTTTTTCTTAGGGAGGCCTTAGCCGGATAAACGATTACTTTCAGGCACATGAGGTAGACCTCTTACAAAAGGTCGTCTGCATTGGTACCTTACTCACCTATTTCTACCGCCAAATAGCAGTGTTTACATTGCCGTGTTCTGGTCGGAAGTGTGAGAGAGACAGTGAATATACTGGGTAATGTGGCATAATATTCTTAAGTCTCAAGGTTAGCAACGCGTTAGTGATGTGATCCTTGTGATATTACGAGCATCTATAGGCTGCAGTGATGTTTACTATCACACGGACTGTGTGCTTCTATGTCCACCTGGTCTGATAAAAAAACAATCTTTCAATGGAAATAGAGGTAATGAAACTAATGTACATAAGAATGATATTAATTCATGGAAATATTAAGTACTGGTGCTAAATATTTAACGAGCCCAAAGGCGCAGTTGTAGTGTTCCTATTATGTGCGCCAATGGTCGTGGGTTCGAATGCCACCCAGATTAAGCATTAATGTTGATATTTTTATTCTGTGTCTGGGTGTTAAATATATGTATCTAAGTAGTATTTTTGTGTTTTCTCTGTTGCCTGGAGTCCGTAAAACAAGTACTTTAAGCGACTTACCGCTGAGTCAGGTCAATGTATGAATGTTGAGGGAATTCATTAATTTTATTGATGAAATGCCGTTCAATCGCTTTTAAATACTTGTTAAAGAACCGCGATGTTTGCACTCATACCTACACGGGATCGAAAATAATGTCGCTTGCCGAATTTGGACATTTCGTATAGGCTGACCTTTGTGTACATATACAATGAGGAAGTCATTTTAGAACGTGCAGTTCTTAAAATTTGTTTTACTGACTTCAGTTAAACGGAAATCAGAGTTCAGTTAAGACACGTATTACTATCGACATAATAATTTATGGCACGCCTATAAGCACAGTAGTTACTTAACTTGTTTTTTTGACAGTGCTAAGGTATTTAAAAGTATAAATTAGATTTTATGTTAGTATGTTTGCGCTAACCAAAATTTGATGAACCCACAATAAATAAATACCATATTTTAGAAAACATTTTTATTTGATCACAGACATCAACAATTATAGTACATATATAATTAGTATATTAAAAACTACTCAGCTCGACATAGTTACACCAACGACATCGTCCGGGGAATGACGTTTTTAAAATATATTTGTGAATTAATAATGAATTTTTCTATATATTACCAAATACGGAGGTATCAAAATGTCTATCACTCATATGGAGTTACCAACTTTTGACATTAGAAATGTAATCTGTATCAATTTTTTAAAAGAAATAAAAATAGGAAAAAGCACTTACTTTTCGTAGTTTAAATGTTTGTTGATCATAAATCTAACTTATAAAACGTTAAATGCTTTTACTGTTTTACGACAGACATTCTGGCAACATAACATTAAAAGTTTTGAAGATGGAGCAAGGTAGGTATATTAATCAATGTTTGATATCACAATAATTGAAATATATTGTTTTCAAATCCACACAAATATTGCTAAAAAGTAGTTAAGTAATTACTAACGAATGTGTTTTGTGTGTAACAGTGTTTTGAAAATGACTACTCTATTCCTTATTCTATATTTCATAGCAGCTTGTGGCTGCCTGATATGAGGCATTGTTTTAAATAAGTGGCAACGCAACTCATACTCATTGCGTGTCATCCAGGTTACACACCGAGTGCTCTTGTATCATGGTTGAGTGCTGCGTGAGTGTCAGGCGGAACTTCAACTCCTCGTCAGATATTAAATGTTGCTTTTGTATAGGGCCCTTGTTGCCGCACCCTACCACTGTAATGTGATAAAGTATTAAAATAACTAGAATTCATCAGGACATTGACCTCTCCAGATTTTTCTAACCAGAAAATAATATGATACTAGAGGTACACCTCACACAAAGATCTTCTTAATGGGTACCTTACATATTTCTACTGCCAAACAGCAGTGCTTGAATTTTTGTGATCTGATTTGAAGGTAGAGACAGTAAAATTACTGGTAAAAAATATATATTATGAGTAGCAAACATGTCAATGTCATTACGGGGTAGTGGGTAATATTTTTAGGTCACAAGATATACAACAATGCTCTTTTGACTCATGATAATACAAGACATGCCAAAGCTGAAAGTTCTCTAGTTCAGATTCAACTAAACTCAGGTTGACCCTGAAATTTGCTTTTTGATAATTGTTTAAGATGCTGCAACAATAATCTACCTGGACATTTCATGGATTTCTTTCTGGTGATCATATTCATTATAGAATCTCTTTCATAGATGTGACCACAGACTGTGTTCTTCACTGGATCAACAATAGGCCTCTTGGTGATAGGATCAATCTGAAAATATTGTATTGAAGGAGAATTACTATACATTCACAAATTACTAATTACCTTTGGAATTAATTTTATTATGATTAGTAAATATGTAAAGACAGAAAATTTTTAAATTGTAATAGTTGAAATTACTTACAAGATGATCTTGAGACTCTGTTATTGCTAAATCTGAATCATCCATGTCCTCTGAAAACAATATAATTTAGATGATTATTATTACAATTATAACCTATTAACCCTTTATTACAAACAGGTCCTGGTACATACATAAATCACATAGTACAGTTTTAACTAACTGATTCTTCTATTTTTTTTGTTCTTCCTGTAAAGCTGCATTTTGTCACTTACAACAATTGAATTTATGACTTTTACTTTTTATACTGTCAATATAATAAATGCTTAAGTATGTAAAATACATATACATGATTGATTCCATTTGACACAAACACTACATAATTAATTTTATGAAACATTAGAATAATGTAGTAAAAAGATTAAAGTATCAGGCTATAATTTATAAAGACACTAGGCTGACTTTAGATGATGGTCAATATAATAAATGCTTAAGTATGTAAAGTACATATATATGATTGATTCTATTTAATGCAAAAACTACATAATGAATTTTATGAAACATTATAATAATGTAGTAAAAAGATTAAAGTAGTATAATATACCGACTAAAGGCTATAATTTATAAAGACACTAGGCTGACTTTAGATGTCAACAAGGAATAGTTTCTACACATATGTATGAGATAAAGGTGCTAGCGATCAAGTATACTATTTCTTGAGTTCCAAATAATACTTTTAAGTTTTAACACAAAAACAATATTGGTCTTATCCTTAAAAATAAGTAAGGCATAATAAATAACAAATGATCTAAACATTAAAAGATACTTAACAACAGCTTTTAATTATCAGGTCAAAATAAACAGTTAATTTTTAGACAAAAATTAATATTTACAAAAAAAAAAATCATCTGTCTCAGGTGTCAGGTGAGACTCATACCTGCATCTTTCTCATAACTGGGGACTGCACTACTGTTATACTACCTATCTACTATGTAATTATAAGGAAACATTGAAGATACTTACGCCTCGCTGCTTGCATTCCTTTCTTAACTCGGTTCTTATAGTCCATCATGTAAGGATGATGGTTGACATTAAGCTTTTTTCCAGCCATACTACTTAAATATGATTTAAACCTATCTTGTAATGATTCTACATTTGAATTGTCTGTTTCTCTCTACAACAAAATAAAAAAAAACGATTATAGAACTTTTAAAGGCTTTTAACTCATTTAATTTGTTTATTATATTTTTTTGTTGTATGTTTCAGTTACCTTGCACAAAACATCTTTTGGCAATCTTAAGAATGGATACCACAAGATAACTAAAACTAGTCAAAAATACTGAAAAAGCAGTTATATCATTTTTCAAATGCTGATTACGTTGCAAACAAGTATATATTAAATATTTTGCTAGATACATATATTAGATAATTGGATAGTATATAACACAATACAGCAATTGTGTAGTAGGTCAGCAATTTACTTTATTTTTAACAAATTTTAATTGAAATAAATTATAAATAAACGAACAGAGAAACTTTTAAAAAGCTACTATTATAGATTTTTGTGTTATCATTTAGGATTTTTTAATAAAAGGAAATCTTGTGGATTGTTCCCATGCACAAAATGTTGCACCGAACCTTTGCTCTCTCTAATGCTTGAATTGCTACATCTTGTTCAGCTTCTAGAAGACAATATCCTTCTACATATGACTTGAGTTTATCAAATTCTGCTTCCTTCTCATCATCCAAATATTTTGATACGTTGTCTGTGCATAGATATAGGCTAGTGATACACTCTTTTCTTAATTCTGCAAGGTCTGATTCAGCCATAGTGCACTAGTAACTAATGTTCTGTTCTTGAAGTGTACATGAATAGATAATATCTACAAATAAGTTAATTACAATAATACAAACAACAAAAACGCGACACCATTTGCATGTGATTGACATTGAAAGTTCCAAAATTGACATAAAAAAGGTCGTTCAAAAACAACTGCACAAGTAATAACAGTTACGAAGAACGCTCAAACAAGTCATAAATTAATCGATTCGCTCTAGAATTCATGGTAAGCATAAATATGCTTACCATGAATTAGTACTAAAATTAGTATTAATAGCAGCCGTAAACTCTTACACAACACAGAGAGTATTTTTTGTTCTATTTGCACGTAGTGTACCTTCGAGAATGATGAATTCTTTCCCTTTCTTTGCTCTGCTGGTTCTGTCAGTCACTTCAAACATACCCCTCGATAAAAAAAAAACTATTTTCATGTTATGACAGATAGCTTATTGATTACAATGATAACAAATTGATGTCAGAAAGTAAATTTAGCTTAGGAAGTATAGTAAAAAATAAAATATATATAATCAAGTTCAAACATTTTATTTAATATCTTAAACAAAATACCTTCGAATATACAATTATAATATAATGTGCTGTATATAACCAACTTTAATAAATAATATTTTTAAATATTACTCCAACCTCCAACAATATTATTAAAGATTACGTTATCTCTGCAACATTTGATGTACAGTTAATAATATAAAAGGCCTCATCAATGATAAGCGAAAGCAGTTTTACAAAATCTTGAAATTAAGTTGCAAGTGTTTCGGGACGATTCTAATCTCACATTATCTAAGTTTGATATTCTGATCTATTTAAAACAATGTTATAAGAAACATTTATGTTTCCAAACGAGTATGCAGTCAAGTTAGAAGTTGGAACTCGTGACCCGCGGGTGTAGCATGTCGGCGGCGGGCAGCCCTAGACGGTGACGCCGACGTGCCCGAGCGCGGCCGACAGCTGCTTGAGGTGCGCGCGCATGTCGGCGGCGGGCACGCCGCGTCGCGCGCCGATCACCTTGAACGCATTCAAGTACTCCAGCTCCGAGAACTGCGCGCCCTTCTCGCGGACAGATGCGATTATCTCCTAGAGGAAAAAGTGTAATATATTTATTGGTTTTTCTTGCGACCGACTTTATATATTTGAAAATAAAAAATATGAATTTAGAAAGAAATTGTTTTTTGATAAATATCGCACATTTTTTTAAATTAAATTTATTTACCTGCATGCCTTGCGGCAGTCTCCCCCAAAAGGTTCGCGAGATCGACGGCGATTCCCGAGGGCGCCACTGGGGGTCGACCTAGGCTCGGGTGGCCATCGTCGGGGATAAAGTTAAGTTTTTGCAAAGGAGAACTGAATGAGGGTCGTTTGAGGGGTCAGTCAGTGACGCTTGCAGTCCGCAAGCGTTCGCCGACAAACCCGGTGAACTGTTCTACTGAAGAAGTGTGCGCAAAGTGAAGTGATGCGGTACCTCGGGCTCGCAGGCCAGCAGGTGCAGGTACTTGTGCGCGCGGTGCAGGCCGTCGTGCGGCAGCTGCAGCGCGGCCAGCGCGTGCCGCAGCGTGGCGAGGCGCGCGCCCGCCGCCGCCGCGCCGCCCGCGCCCTG
>JACJUM010002819.1:18815476-18861508 GCA_020976665.1 Heortia vitessoides | reverse complement strand
AAATAATATTTCTTTAATTTTTGAACGACATTGAATGACATTGACAACTGACAAGCGCTAGGTCTGAGGTCAATGGTCAGTTGAGAGGTTATGAAAAAAATAGCATTGTATTAGATTATTGTGATTTAAGATAGATAAATAAGAATAATTGGTGGAAGAATAGACTTTAATTGTGGTTTCTTCGTTTTCAGGTAAAGTTATAATAAAATATAAATAATAAATTATATAATAATATTTGTAAAAAATTAACGAAATAAATCTTCGTTTTCAGAAGCAACGCATAAGTTTATTTTTAACCTAAAGTTAAAGGATAATCGATATATTTGTTTTTATCAAAACTTTGACATTACAAAAATACTACATAAAAAGTAGGTATTTGCTTAAATAAAATCAACTTTAAAATAATTTATTAACGGCTTGAACTCATCAAAAGAGGAAAATCAAATAATTGTTTTACTAAACATGTACGAATGTACTTATATAGAATTTTTATTTTTGTAAGTTAATTCAGTTTCGAATTTCAATTCGTAATGAAATCCATTTCAGTGGAATTCACATTCAACAAACTAATTATGAAAATTCACATATTAAACCGTTAAATTTAAATTTTCTTCGTATTTACATATGTAATACATTTAGTTTCAATATTATATTATCCATTAAAGTTCATAAAATAATTCCAATAATAAACTAGGATACCGTATTGAAATTTCGCATGTTATTTTCAAGTTTCCGTAGTGTAGCGGTTATCACGTGTGCTTCACACGCACAAGGCCCCCGGTTCGATCCCGGGCGGAAACAGTTTAACTTTTATTTTTTTTTACAACTCGTATAAAATCCAATATAAATATATGTATAAATATTTACATAACAGTATAACGAAATAAATTAATTATGTCATCGTAACAGCCATGGGAAGTCCACTGCTAGACATAGGCCTTCCCAAGGATGGGGGGAATTTGCCTATAATTGCCGTGCTGGGCAAGCATGTTGGCAATCGCGGAGCACGACTTTTTGCTGCCCAACCCCGCCCTGTGCATTTGGGCTGCACTATTTTGAATGGATATACCGCTATCTGTCAGTTCTGGTACTTTAGCCGCCACGACACCTGGTACAGAGGAGGTACTTTTCTACTTTGCCGGTACTTTAAGGTTAATAATGTAATTTAACAACAATATACGTACCTACACGTACAACCAAGTGCTTGACTACCCGTTTGTCAATTCCAACGCCCCCAGAGACAATAAAATTCAGTACCAGGTGCAATAAGAGGCGGCTGAGGTACCGGAACCGATAGATGGCAGTATATCTAAAGCAGCTTAAGAGCAACCGTGTGGTAATGGGCATGGTATTCTCGTCGCAAAGCCATGTTTTGCGATTGTCACCACGCTTGCTTAGCGCGGTAATTTTAGGTAGATTCCTGTTTTTTGGGGAGGCTTATGTCCAGCAGTAGACGTTTTATGATTGCTATAATGATGAGAGGAAATATAGAGTGTAGTCATTGTACTACATACACACTAAATAATATAAATAAAATATAATAAATGTAGAAAAACTTTTCGCCTTAATCAATCTACAGAACTATACATTTCTATTTATTTGGATCCCTCAATGCTGTATACGATACTCCTTTAGATATAGATGCTTTAAATGCCAAATGTTAGTATAATTAATATTGGCTGTTTTTTTTAGAGAACCTAATGCTGGATCCAGATGTCAATCTAGCGCTATAGGAGGGGGCGAGGTCGCTTCCTGTCCCGATTTTATCAGCGCGCCCCGCGGCGACGCCCGCGCGCCGGCAGACCACTCTTAATGCTCGACCTCGGTTCTGGCGCCAGAGTTGAAGATAAAAGTTACATTTTTGCAAAAGATGACTGAGTGAAGTTATCGTCTGAGGAGTCTGGGACTGCACGCATTCGCTCGCGAACTCTGTGAACTGCTCTATAGAAGAAGTGTGTTAAGTGTATTTCATTGTGGAGTGCCAGTGGGAGGGCGGCGGAGGGAGGCATTACTAATATTGTTTGCATTACAGGGGTGCAAGAGGGCGAGGTACTCACGACTTGCTGCACGGCACTCCAGTAATGCCGCTCGGTGTGCAGGCACGAGTCCGGGATCCTGTGTCGCTGCACGGCCGCGCGCCACAGCTGCAACAGCCTGGAACGACCTCCTCCATCATTCACGAGTTAACTCTGACCTGCATTTACAATCCTTGACTAAACTTCCCTGAAGCAGGTACGATGTAGAAATATATAAGCTTGCAGTGCCCGTTGCTAGATTCCAAAAAATAAGTAATTCGTTCAAGGACTATAGTGTAAGATTTTATAATAAAATACTACGTAGAATTAAAACTTATTGCTAAGACTTATTACTGCTTGATACTATTCATGATAAAATTGCTTGGGATTGAACTGAATTGCTCTTACACCTACTATTAAGACGAGGGTTTGTTAACGCCGACGCCGATTTAGATCCTAATAATACCTACTATTAGGTTTGTTAGAAACCATATCACCATCAGTTTTCCTTGCAGGTACCGTGGCTGGTGGCTCGTGTAATGAACTAACTTAGAGACTTAGTTATAAAACACGTCTAGTGCCGGCGGGCTAGTATTCACTCAATGACCTTATTTGTTTAAATGACTTACACCACTGGTTGTCAGGGTCATCGGTCATTTGTGTAAAAATTGTAATTAACAAACCTATGTTCATAGATATTATTTGATATTTTTTAACGATTTAAAAGTGTCTATGATAGGCCTA
This sequence comes from Heortia vitessoides, assembly GCA_020976665.1. NCBI lineage: Eukaryota > Metazoa > Arthropoda > Insecta > Lepidoptera > Crambidae > Heortia > Heortia vitessoides. Next base: position 18,858,749 of record JACJUM010002819.1, on the reverse strand, counting down.
TTTAAATTGAGATATATCTCAGATTTAGGGTTCAAATGATGGCTTTAGATGAAACGATGATGATGACTTCCACGATGACACGATGTCACAAACCTTCTGTTCCTGGAGGCGCAGGTCTTGAACTCGTCGCCCAGGCTGGCCACGAGGCGAGCGAGCGGCCGGCCCGTGTCCGGCGCGCCGTCCGCTTCCGGCGTGTCGCCGTCCTGCTCGCACTCGGCGTCCTGCTCCACGTCGGGGTCCTCGAGGATCCGCCGCGACACCGAGTCGATCACTTCCAGTAACTCGTTCTGGATTTGGACTTTGAATTTCTGTAATACAAATATATTTCGTGCCCTGAATAGAAGACCTTCTTCGTTTACCATCTACATGAGGTAGACCTCGTGCAAATGGTTGATACCTCGCTTTCACTTATTTCAAACAGCAGTATTCGCATTGATGTGTTCCAGTTTAAAAGATGTGAGGGGCAGTGAAGTTACTGAGTTATGTGATATCATATCTTCAAGTCACAAGGTTAGCGACACGCTAGTAATCTCTCACCGACCGACAGAGGATGACGTATCTATCCGCACCAGCGCACTTTAAATGTGACGTCGGGAGGTCGCGCGGAGTACCGCGTATGCCCTTACTTTCAGTATCCTCTAAGTCAAAGCATCTGAAAGGAAGCTATAAGTACCTCAGTAGCTTCCTTGAGCTGGTCCAGTACTCCGAGAGCCTCCAGCGCTATCATGACGGTTGTCTCGAAGGTCTTGTCTTCTTCGGCAAGGGACGCTTCGTACTCTGGTGTGATGTCTTGCAAGACCGCGTCTGTCACCTCTTCACTCTTCGTTAGTTCTGACGAGAAAGATACGGTAATATTTAGAATTACTGTGGATCGCCAAATATATACGTGTTTAATGCGTTTACGACCTGTTTAATACAATCTCATTCACATGGTCAAAAATCATGTATATTACAGTTCTTAAAGGCGGCGATAGCTGTGAGTTACTGCCAGGGTAAAATGGTACCTCCCCCTGTACCAGGTGTCGTAAGTGGCGACTAAGGTACCAGAACAGACAGATGGCGGTATATCCATGCTAAAAAAATCACCTCAAATGTAGAAGACGGGGATGGGTAGCAGCTTTCCCATCACGAAAGCTGCGCTCTGCAATTGCCAATATGCTCGCCCAGCGCGGCAATTATGGGCAACCCCCTTTCTTGGGGAGGCAGTCTAACAGTGGACTTTTAATGGCGTGTATGATGAAAGGCGGCGATACACATTGGGCCAAGGTGTTGGACTAACCCATAGTCAAAGTTACAACCAGGATGAACAACGATTTCTTTCGATGTTTTCATAAATTATTATATTATTAAGAATTATTAAACCGTGAGATACTAAAGAGAAGATTTGTACCTCCCCCTGTACTAGGTATCGTAAAAGGAGACCGACAGATGGCGGTATATCCATTCCAAATAGTGTAGGCGATGGGCAGCAGCATCCCCGTCGCGAAAGCTGCGCTCTGCGATTGCCAACATGTCCAGCGCGGAAATTTTAGGCAAACTTCTTTCTTTATTGGGATATATACTAGGGGTCGTAGGAGGCGACTAAGGTACCAGAACCGATAGATAGCGGTATCTGAAGGAGTGCAGCTCAAATGCACGAGTGGGGATAGACAGCAGCATCGCCGCCGCGAAGTCTACGACTGCCAACACGCTTGTCCAGCTCAGCAATTATGGGCAAAATTCCTTCTTTCTCAGAGAGGCCTATATCTAGCAGTGGACTTTCAATGGTTGGTACGATGATGATGATGTAAACGTGAACTCGTGCGGATTTTATTAGGTATTTTCGGTAAAGGAACTGATTTTTTAGGTAACCATTTTTGCTGACGATATTAAAGGTTATAACTAACCAGCTAACAGCAGAGCGGTCCGTCTGCGCGCTGACACGCGACGCGACAGCGGCCCGCGGTCACCGCGGTACACCGCCTCGCTGAGGCGCCGCACTATCACCTCTACCAGCTCATGCTTCTTAGACTGACGAAAATTGTAATCAGTACACATTACTACACACATACAGAATACGTGATAACACATAACTGTGATTTAGGTTAGAATGTTATGGATGAGTCTCAGCATCATGAATGAGGACCGCAGATTCATATTTAAAATAACTAAATAAATGTATTATTAGAAAGAATTTTACTCTTCTCCAGCTCTAAATTTCATTAAATTATTCAGTATCTATATAAAAATTGGGTACAAGGCTAATAAATGGCACAAGTAACAAATTTCTACTCAATACTAAATCACTCGACGCGATACAAATCCTAAATTGTTCATACAAAATTTATATGTAGGTAACGCTAAAATATTTATTCACGTTCACTAAAATGAAACAATTAAAAAAATTTAGAGGTGTCAAGGGACACCCGGATGGAACGATGTTACTATCAATTATTTAGTGAAGGAATTGTAATATATATTTTTAAAGTTATAATATAATTTTTTATTATTTATTATGTACAAAAAACCTGTATACACTCCAAAAAAACTGGCTTGCTTTCTATAAGAGAGAGAGAGAGAAAAAGAGAGAGAGAGAGAGAGAAAAAGAGAGAAAAAGAGAGAGAGAGAAACACGCGCTCGCTGCACGCCTTTCAACTTCAGCAAAAAGTGTCGTTACAACTTTTCGTCTTAATTATTTCCGTCTAACCCCATTTCGCAGCGCGCGATCTCGAACTCCGTTCCATTAACATTTACGGCCTTAACAAGAGACGAGACTCACGTCCAAGTGTTGCCGGGTGGCGTTGAGCGCGTCCACGTGCGAGAGCGTGGTGTCGGCCGTGTCCAGCGCGGCGCGCAGCGTGTGCGCGGCGCCCAGCACGCGGCCCGCCGACACCAGCTCGCGCGTCTCGCGCTCCGACACCACCACGCGCTCGCTGGCATTGGACACTATACTTACACTTGATTATACATACATCACGCCTGTGTCCCATCAGGGTAGGCAGAGACTATGGCTAAGGATTTCTACTCTTAACAATCTTGGCATACCTCTCTCGCTTCCCTTACTCGCATTAATCCTTCAATAAACGCTCGTTTATTCTTGGTACTTTTGGCTTGGCCCTTTTTTAATACCTCTTCTACCATGTTAAGGTATGTTCGCCTAGGTCATCCTATACCAACTCTTTCATTCACTTCTACTCTATGTGCAGTCATTCTACTTTCATCTATTTTTTTTCATGTCCGAACTATCTTAACACTCCTTTCCCTATTGTGTTGTCACAACACTGTTTTACACAACATTGTTTTACACGACACTGATCTCTTATCACACTATTCTTTAATCTATCTCTCAAACTCACACTATACATACTTTTAAGTGCTCTCATTTTGACAGCATAGGTAATAGTAATAAAAAATCCCAATTGACCTGACTCCGTGATATGTTGTTTAAAAGCACTTGTGTTACGTGACGTCAGACAACAGATTATTTACGAATATACTACTTAAATACATATATTTGACACCCAAATACAGAAGAAACACAAATATCATCACAAAAATATTTGTCCTGGGTGGGGATCAAGCCCACTTTGTAAATCACAAGGTTAGCAACATGCTAGTGATATCCTTGTGATAGTACTAGCGTCTGCAGCCTACAGGTTGCAGTAACATTTCCTAGCACACAGACTGTATGCTTGTTCGTCAACCTGATCTAATTAAATAAACATTTGAAAAAACACTAAGGCAAAAAGATTTGCCTTAGTGTTTGCTTTGCTTGCCACAGTCATAACAAATGAAATAGGTTGCGATTGGCTGCCATATACAGTGTATATAAGTTCGTCAAAATGATTTAAATATACTAAACTTACACACTTGACATGGAAATAAAACATTTCACTCACATATCAGTCAACATCTGCAATGCATAGTGATGAGTACGAGCGTCCGCCCACAGCCGTTTCAAATCATCTCTTCGCAGCTGCAGCAAACCACGGCATGCAGCTAGTCTAGCAACTGCTGCATCACAGTGCTGACCCCATACAGTTAATGCACCGCTGACATTGCTAAATTTCTATGATAAAAGTAACATATAGGTGATTCCAAAATTACTAAATGAATTTTAATGTAATTTTTTTCAAAATACAGGATATAATTTTTTGGTTATTGATAGGAAATAATAAGACAAATCCTTACTAATATTATAAATGCGAAAGTGACTCTGTCTGTCTGTCTGTCTGTTACGCTTTCCCGCTTAAACCTCTCAACCGATTTTAATGAAATTTGGCACAGACAATCTTTAGACCCTGAGATAGAACATAGGCTACTTTTTATTGCAAAATAGGGGTGGTAAGGGGTTGAAAAGGGGGATGGAAGTTTGTATGGGATTTCTTAATTTTAAAAGATAAAACCATGAAACTTTATATTTAAGCACTTGATAAGAAATAATAAAACATTTGTTCTAGCGTTTTTGAAATTTCGAACTGTGAGGGGATGAAATAAAGGTTGAAAGTTTGTATAAAGTTCGTAATTTTTGAAGATAAAAACATTACATTTTGTATTTAAGCACTAAATAAGATACAAAAATCGTTTGTTTTAGCATTTGCACTTTTTTACCAGTGTGGGGGTGAAATAGGGGTTAAAAGTTTGTATGGGTGTTCGTCATTTTTAAGATAAAACCATGAGACTTGGTACGTAGGTCTCTTAGGATGTGCAGAGTTTTTCTACAAACGGAATTCCGAAATTCGAACGGAACGGAACTGATTCGGAACGGGAACTACGAAACCAAACGTTTTGTATACAAAATCTTAAGCACTGAACCAAGGAACATGATATTTAGAAGTTTTGGGTGTATCAAGTTAAAAAAAAATTGGCTTTGAAGTAAAAAATCCTTCTAACGAATACTCTGCATCACCGCCGCTGTCATTGGTCGTCGGTCGTCGTCGCGCACATTCGCCGAAGTGTGGCGGCCGGCAACGGCGCTGTCGTGTGGTGGGGGAGCGCACGAATCTACATAACTATGCCTACCCGAACGGGCAGATACGTGAGGGCAGACGACGTTGTCGGACGCATGCGATTAGAGAAATTTGCGCTACAAAGATTTAGGTACTTTTTTCGATCCATTAGGTCATTGTGTCACTTGGACACAAGGGACCAATATATTTTCCTGAGTACTTTCTGCCACTCAATGCTATATCCAAATCTATACCGTTCCTTTAATCCATATCTAATATCTAATATTCAAATTAAAAGTACGCAGACAAAGTCGCGGGTACCGGCTATCTATATATAAGAGAAAGTCGTGTTAGTTACTACACTTATAACTTAAGAACGGCTGAACTAATTTAGCTTAAAGTTTGTAGAGATGTAGCTTAGAACCGAGGGAAGGAGAAGGTTCTTATGACAGAAGAAAAATAAAGAATTGCGCGGAAACTTAGAAAATTTAGGTATCCCCTCTAAGGCGGAACGAAGTTCGCGGGGGCAGCTAGTTTAATAATAAAATTAAAAAAAAAATGATTTTATATAAATAGATATTATTATCCTAAATTTTGTTTATTATCACTGTTTATACATAGTTAACACAGATTTCACTACTGAGTTTACATCAATATAAAAGATACAATCAAATGATACAGATTTAACTGAACTAATAGACTAAATAACATGTACATAGTACACAGTTTGATAAAATGTAAGATAAATTGACATCAAATACATTTTATACATAATCTCTGTATGTTATATGCCAGTGAAATATTCACTCTAATAAGTAATCTCACCTGCATGACATCCATGATCTCCTGCGCATGAGCTGCAACTAACTCATCCAATCTGGCATCACTTTTCTTGTACTCTTTTTCTAGTTTAGCCCTCTCTTTTTCTCTCTGTTCGTTTGTCTCACTCGCCGATAATGTGCGGATCACTGACATCAGAAGACCGCTCTGGAATACACATATCAGAAAATCAGAGCCACATAATCAAGGAAAGATGCACTCATCATATTATAATTATGTGTGAATGCTTAGATTTAATTATGTAACATCTTACTGGGCAATTTGACAACATAACATCTAATATTCAATCGTAGCTAATTATAATTAGACAACATTAACAAATTCTAATTGAATTTCACTAATGATAAGAAATAATAAACTTTATGTAGTATTTTAAAGGAGTTTACCGTCTCTTTCCCTTGCTTAACCCCTCGAGGGGGTTTTGTAGGAGGTGGTGAAGACATCTCTATACTGTTTTCGTTTACTTTAGTATAGTAAACTACACAAATTGTTTAACTAATATAAGCGAAATTCAGCCGCCCCTAAACTTTAAGTCCATTGACATTGACAGTAACACTGCTTAACACAGACATCACTAAAAAGTTGATTTTCGAACGTAAGAAGAATTCATTCATTTATATTTGACCTAAAGATTGTAAATACAAGGACATAAATCCAAAAAAAATATTATAGTAATAGAATTTCATCATTGTCTCACAAAAATTGTTTTTTTTTTTCAATGAAATAATCAAACATAAGGTAAAGACTTATATTTATCTATATTATAATAAGAAAACAATAATCGTTTATTACATGATTATTTGGTTAAGTGATGAAAACTTTCATTATAACATCTTGGTTGACTGGGAGATAATACTAACTGACATTAGCTTCATAATTTGTAGGTTTTGTCATATTTTGTGCAATAAAGTTCAATAAACTAATTAATTAAAATTGGGTTTGAAAAGATTGAAGTAAATAGAAATAAACAATCTTTTCTTGCTTTGATTTAAAAGAGGTGTGAGGTTTTTTGTTATATAAATATTTAAATACAAGGTGTTAAAATCAGCCCTATATTATATATCTATTTATGATAGATACATAACATTTAATAATAATTAATATTATCATAGCAGCCGTAGGTATAACGTTCACGACTATATAGTCTTCCAAAGAAATTAAGAATTTTCCTCACCGAGCAAGAATATTGGCAATTGCAGCACGAGTACCTATTTTGCTGGCCATCCCCACATTGAAAACACTTGACAAAGAGGCTATGTTTTTGTATTTTAGTAGTACCCTACGGTTCACATTTTATTATTATCATCAATATATGTACCTATCAATCAGCCTAAAGACGTCAGACCTACAGCTGGATGTTTTACGACTGGATGTTTTTCTTTAATGCAGTGGATGTCTATTTTGAATATTTTGTACATGTTTGTGAAAGAGTATATTTGGTTTTTATTATATGATTTATAAATCGGATACTTACGTAAAATGATAACAGCTGATTAAAGGTTTCGTATTTCCAGCCAAATTCTGAACGTATTACAAATGTCAAGTTACATCCTAAAAACTCGTTCGGTTCAAAAATTTAAATGGTGTCTAATTAATTTTAGTATTTGTGTGTGAATAAAGAACGGTTAGTTAAGCTGAATTAAATATAATTAAATATGGATTATTCAACTATCAGCAATAAGACCAACTGTACTGAGGCCGAGGAAGTAACAAACGGTGAATTAAGCGAACGATATTATTTACTGAAAAAACAGTACGATAATTTGTCGAGTAGTTACGATGCAATAAAACAGGAGCTCCACGATACGAGACGTAGTTACCAGACAGCTTTAGATGTCCAAAGTCATTTAAACGCCGAGTTAGAATGCTATCAAGCCGATGAAGGGAAGAGAAAAACGGAGTTGACTAATCGTATATCATCGTTACAAGAGGAGATTTCTTCACTGCGTGAGGAGCGTTCACAGTTAATGGAAAAGCAAATGCATGAAGCTAAGAATTATGAAGAGATAATAAAGCGCCTGAAAGAAGAACAGATTTGTATACAGCGACAGAGCCCAGTTCGCGACACATCGGAGCTTGATGAAGCGAAGGCGGCTGTATCGTCAGCGGTGACCGATGCTGCGGCAGCGAAAGCAGCGCTTGAAGAAGCTAAAGCTGAAGTACTGTCATGGCGTATGAAAGCTGAAGAGCTGGTGTCAGAGATGGGGGAGATCAGAGCAGCTGCGGAACTTCGCAGGGAGGAACTCAGAGCAGCTGGAGAGAGAGAGGCTGCAGCATTGGCAGATTTAGCTGAAGCTAGAGCAATGCTGCACCAGTCTACTGCTGCCCAAGACCTAGAACCACATGGTATATAGATTTTTATTTGTTCTTATAAATGTTTTATTTATTTATTTTTGCCTGCTTTTTTATGCAATGCACACCATGAATGCAGGAGTATTTTTATAGTAGTTGTGCACATTTACTGTGTCCCTTGTGCTTTCTTTCCATCTTTGTGGCGTTTCTGTAACACAAAATACACCCTTATGAAAAAATGAGCCTACCAAAGATTAGAATTGATTACAATTTACATTGGTTCTTTAAATGATTGGTCTTGCAGTATTTTTATTTTAATCATACCAAACATTTTACGGTTTCCAGCTGCAAAAGGCAATTCTATATTTGCTGAGGTAGAAGACAAAAGGCAGGAAATGGCAAAGAATCTCATACAAATGAAACAGACTAATTCAAGAGTAAGTACCAAAGCTTAAACTCAAGATGTGTATTGTTTTTTTTTACTAAGTTGATAAACAAGTAAATAGTGTGCACAATACCTAAGTATAGTTGCTGTCACTAGAGTGTTGCTAACCTAGTGACTTGAACATATGCCCCATCACCCAGTAATTTCACTGCCACTCACCATTCTAACTGGATCACAGGAATGGGTAATAGAAATAGGTGAGGTGCTAATGCCTAAAAAACTGAGGTTTCTAGTCCTTAAATTATTATAATAAAAGTTAAAGTAATGTAAAGTTAATTTTATGTTGTAATGATTTCAGCTAAGGAGGGACTTGGCTAACAAACAAGCAGAGTTGGATGCATTGCTTCATGAGAAACAGACAGTTTGGGAGCAGCAGGCTGGAGCATCTGCTCATTATGACAGAGAACTTATAGGTAATAACTGGATCAGAATTTGCTTGAGTCATCATAAATATGTTACCTTGATTTAGTTTAGATACAAAAAATTGCTTATAGAAATTAACACATAATTTAATTGTAAATTGTCTACAGAAACAGATAAGAATTAATTATTAAAAAGAAACATGATTCACTGTATGAATTAGACAGTCCATTGTTTTACTGAGTTATTGTATTAAAGAAAAGTACAATAATGTAATAACATCAAAATTCAGTTTCCCAACATTTTTATTATAGCTGAAGTGCTAACACTGCGGAGGATAAGATTTGCAACTTGACCAGAGAGTTCAACATGCCTAAGTAATTGGGAATTGACATCGCTAATATTCTTAGCAGTTTAGTAAATGTGCAGTCAAAACTCAACCATATTCATGAAATTTTGTAAAAATTTTTTGATGTTCAATACTCTTGACATTCTATAAACAATTATTGTACTTCATTTAAATATGTTAATGTGTCAGCCCAACAGTAGTGAGAGGTAATAAATATTTAAAATTTTCAAAGTGTTAGAGAGAATAGCTTTGTGGGTTTATTTCCACATTAACTGTGAGAGTAAGTCTCCAAATTTCATACTCACCTAATCATGCATTTCCTTAGAAATTATAAGAAATTTTTGCTTCACAAATCAATATGAAGTTATAGCTTTAGCCGAAGATACATAGACTGTATATGTTCTATGCAATCTGGTCTACCAATTTTCTGATTTGCTGCGCAGCTTAGCTAGCTAAGAGAAACAGACATTCTTCTTTTCAGAATAACAGTAGATCAGGGATTAGATAAAAAAACTTTGTTAATAAAGTCAAGGGTGGAAAGCTAGATCTTATATACAGTATGTATCGTTATTTGACCAGCATACGCTTTACAGTGCAACAAGCAAGCATATACTTGCTGCTTATGTTTTTTTGTTGTTTACTTACTCTTCCTTATTGTAAATTACACCTACTTGTATATAATAATATGTTTATGTGCTTGAAGACTCTAGTATTAATTAGTTCTTTTTAGATTAACCTTAAAAATTTAGAGTTAGATTAACCTCCCAGTTGGAATATGTAGTTCCTCTGATATTAAGCTAGTATTTGCATTGATTTGACAGGTCTTATTGGTCAAATATTTATATGATGATATTTGTATTTGTCTTGCATGTAAAATACATGCATTTAAGTGTTATTAGTGATTCCTATGTAGTCTGATGCCCGTAAGAAGTAACTTATTTTGGATCCAGGGCAATGAATAAAATATTGAGTGAATTTATTTATTTTATTATTGACTAATTACTTTATTTAACTATAGACCAATTTATTTGGAATTAAATGTTCATATTTGCGAATGGGGCTCATTGTTGAAAGGAACTATGATGGAATTAGTTCAAAGGCATATGGGATGTTAACCCTAAGGTACTATTACCATTTATCACCTAATAACTAGTCGTTTCCATCGATTGAATGAAGAAAGTGTATACATGTGCACTTGATGTTAAACTTGCAGAGTGCTACGAGGAGCGGATCACGCAATTGGAAGGAGTGTGCGAGCGACAGCGGCGCGAACTGGCACGGTGGTTCGGGAAACTCAGCGACCCCACCGCCGCCTGCTGGCTGCCCGGGGTCATGGACCATCTTAAGTAAGTGCCTTCACATTAAACGAACATATAATTGTCGTGCAATTACCCCCCCAGTATTAGGAAAGTGACTATAAAGGATAAAGAGATAAAAGAATATAAGCTGGAGTAAAAAAAGCACGCGCGGTCGCTAATGTTCGTGCACCTCCCTAGATTGGAAGGAAAGGCCATAGGTTGGTAGTGTATGAATGCATTTCAAGTACGGGTTGAGACAAATTGGGAGTATAATTCCTAAGTTTTCCACAAATTTTAAGCAAATCGGGAAAGTTCAATAATTTATATAGTAACATTTATTTATTCGTATGTTATCTAATTCTTTTGTATTGTATTATTTATAAATGTTTAATCTGGGTAATCTGTTTCTGTTGAATTTAAAAAACACTGCTTCAGGTCGATATACCACCATCTGTCGGTTCCGGTAACTCAGTCGCCTCTTACGACACCTGGTACAGGGGGAGGTACTATTCTAATCTGCTGGAAATAAAAGAAGTGAATTAATTTTAATTTATGAGTATTTCACAAACCTTTTTCGTTGTTATTTCTAGATCCGAATGCGAACAACTCCGTGCTGAAGTGCTGTCCCGGGGCGCCGCACAGCTGGCCAGCGCTGCTCAAGTGAGGGAGCTCCGAAGGAAACTCGCCCTACTCACCGCTGACGCGGCCAAGCAAGCAGTCAGCTCCCCCGCACAAGATCCCGATGCCGATAAGGGCGATATTGGGATGCCGAGAGCTTCCGTCCAAATTAAGAGCAAACTCACCCCGGATGACGTCAAAAAGAAAGTTTCTTTTAATTGAAAATGTATATATAAGGAACATATATTAATGTACTGTACATAGATAAATATAATGTCAAACGCAAACCTTGTTTTACTCATTTATTATTATACATATAGAGACATAATAACATCGCATTAAATATAAATATCCTACATGAGATAGTAAATTGAAACGAATTGAGGATATCTTTTCAAGGACATTGATCCTTTTTAACAAACAATCAATAAATACTAGTTTTTGATATTTTGTGTTGTGACTTTATTTTTGCCAAATAATATGGATTGTGATTTATAATCAATTCTGCAAATATTTATTTGATGAATGTTTGTATTTGTTCTGTGTTTAAATGGTATTACATATATCTTAGTACATATTATATTTGTTTTTCTTCTGTTGTCTGACATCCGTAATATTGCTTTAAGCAACTAATCTCGGAGTCAGACCAATTTATGAGATATAGTGTGAATTAATTTTTTTATAATGAATTTGGCGATTTCTATAAGTCCTGCCTTTGAAGTGGACGTGCTAAGTGTGCGCGGCGTCGGGCGGCGGGCCGAGGTCCCGCAGCGCGTGCTCCCGCGCGTGCGCCACGTGCCGCGAGCGGCGCGCCAGCTCGCGCGCCTCCTTGTGCGTGTGCGCGCGCAGCCGCGCCGCGCCCGTGTCTTGCACGCACTTTGAGAACGCGTCTGTCGATTATATGTATAAATTTATATTGCGACTTGCAAAAATACAAATGATTTGCTGGGTGTCGGTTTTTTTTTCGGAAAACCTATTGCTGTACTACTCGGACGTCACCGAGCGAGAGGGAAGACCGCAAGGCTCACGTGATCTGAGCGGGAACGACGGAGCCCAAGGGCGCTCTAAACGCTAGACCTCGGCTCGGGTGGCCGTCGTTAGGGAGTGAAGTAAAATTTCTGCCAAAGGGGACGGACGGATTTGATTCAGTTTAGTATTATCTACGTATTGAACAATATAAGTATAATTAGGACGCGGTGTTTTTTAGACATCTGTTTTTGGGGCAGTTTACCGTTATTTGCAAAAGAGGAGGACTGAGTTATTCCGACTGATTTAGTGCTGTCGGCGTTAGATCGATGGGCGGGGATTGCGCGCGTTCGCCGTAACGGGTGTAGGTAAATAATGTGTTTGTTGTTATGCTATCACTTATCAGGAGAGATAAACTTGATGAATTTGACATGTGAATAGTATTAACCATAGGGAAAGATATAATATACTTTAGATCCCGAAAAGGAATCCATGGGACGTGATAAAAGTGAAGTCATCCCGGACGGAGTTGCAATAGGAAAGCAAGTTTAGTATACGAATGATCGATGCTCTAGGTACATTTACATATCCGTATAAAAACATGATGTGTGTTTATTTACAACTTATATTGCCAATAAATAAATACTCATTTGCAGTGCACGTGCTTGTTATAAACACATTGTAATCAATAAATAAGATGTTAAGACATCGTTATGAGCGGTGAATCAAATGATATCACTTCAATAGTCGACCGCGACTTAGCACGTGGACAATATGAGTGATCAGCAGAATAATTAAAAAAAAACCCCGAGCTTTTTTCCGTCTGAAACAGAATTCCCGTCAAAATGAGTTAGATTGTTTTCTTACCGGTTAAAATCTAAATCAGATAAGACTAAAATGTTATAAACTAAAAATTGTTTTGTAGGTATAAACGAATATACTTCCATATACGTATCTGTTATATACCTATGTTATTTTCTAAGGTGGAGTTGTGATCTGAGATCCATGTTTTTATGCGACCGAGCTCCCGACGACGGCTATTAAGAAAGAAGAGAAAAATGATCAGGTCTCAAAGGCATCGTCGAGTGATCGCCGTAGATTTCGCTTTGATCCCGCGACCTTTGCGGTGGCATAGAGTCGTTCATCAATAAACGGAATCATTCATCCCTCCAGATGGAATTCGAATGCTGGCATTGATATCTAGAGCTAGGGTTATTTCGGACGAGCCTATTGCTTGACTATTCAGACGTCAAAGGGCTAAGTTCGACTGAAAAAATGTAACTAGTAATCTACACTCACCAACAGTATCCCAACACTTGACGAAGTCCCTAGGCAATTCTGAGGAGCCGTAACAATCGATCACTTGCTGCTCGCAATCTTCGCACACTGGCTCAGGGCTCATCATATTGGCTGCCCGCTTTTCAATGCGGGCTGCCGTGGCGTTCAGGTCTTCTATTGTTATCCTGAACGTACAGGACTGATCAGTTTACAAGATGGCGCTACCATTAAGAGAAAGTCCATAAATGTATACCTACTCATATATAATAGAAGGAAGGATGGATTTCTTTGTTTGGTTGTCAGGATTGAGTTTGAAAGTTACTTGATTTTCTAAATTATTTTACTATTAGAGACCATCTCTTCAACATAGGCTATATTATATTTTATGTAAATACAGATTCCAATCTAAAATGCAACGATGTACCTACTCGAGCAAGTTTCGTGTTTTTGTTTATATACAACAAATAAACTCAAAAACTACCGGATTGGTTTTCTTTCACTAATGGAAAGCTATATCAACCAACCCGATGGCACAGATGGTAGTGATACTATCTTGAACGCCAAAAGTCGTGGGTTCGATCCCTAATATATGTTAAATATATGTATTTAAGTAGTATATTTGTGATTCCTGTTGTCTTATGTTTGCAACACAAGTGATTTAAGCGACTTATTGCGGTGTCATGTCAATGTATGATTATGTGGGAATTATTATTTATATCATTAGCAAATAGTATAAGTTATTTTATCCCTTATGTTTACGGAAAATGCCGTGCGCAATGTTAGCATTAAACAAAAAGTGAGTCTTACTCGTGTTGTACTGTAGGTTAAGGATGATCGTAAAAAAGATTTTCTTTTATAACATTTACCAACAAGCATACAGCTTTTTTGCGTATATACTTAGCGCTTTTAAATATGCTGAGACATATATTTATATAAGAGAATAAAGTTAAAAACCTACTTTACAGAACATACGCAGGTTATGTTATTTTCATCGTTAGTTGCTTGCTGTAAGACAAATTTATGTCAACAGTTTACCTACACTATAAAGTTGAATAATGTATATTTTGTTATTTCACAATAAACAACTTAATACTATGATATAAATGATTGTTACAATGTTTAAAAAAATTGGCACTAGCCAAAATTATTTTCAATCGAAGTTGGATGCATATATAAATTAAAACAGCAAATACATTTCGCGATCGCTACAATAGTATCAATTCGGAAGTGTAAGTATGCACGGGGCAACTACCGTATGGCTAAGAAATTAGAACAGCTGTTAGATTTCCAGCAACAAACACGTGTTAAATGTCGAAGGTCTAAGTTACATGACATCACCTATTCCGTCGCATTTCGAAAGAATATTATAGTCCTGTAAATAGTTTGATAAGAATGACAGCTGTCAAACTAAGGTCTTTCTTTTTTTAATCATTGTAATGGTTTCACGTCTTAATTTAAGGTAGTTTATATACTATGATTTTTGTGTGAAACCTTTGTAATGTGAACAATATTAATAACAAATTATGATACCAAACACCATAATAACTCCTAATATAAATTTTGCTAAGTTTTGCCACACAAATTATTGTGCTGGTTAGGCGTGGTGTCAGAGTGTAGCTCGGATATTGTTGCCCATTCCTGATATTGCATTTATGATACGCTGCTTTGGATAGATTACCGCCTACTTTCGGTTCTGGTACCTCAGTTCCCTCTAACGACACCTCTACCGTGACGTAACGTTTTACCGTGTAGATGGGTACCTAGATTCATGTTTTGAAGATCTAGTAGGTACTGGAATAAATAAACCGCGTTTTAAAGCCGTTAAAAAGTATATTTGACTAAATGTCAGTTCCCTCTAACGATATCTGGTGCGGAGGAGGTACTACCACAGGGCCATCTGTGGCTGTAGTAACCTCTTTAAACATTTTTAATTAAAGCTATAATGTGTTGGATGGATACACCGCCACCTGTCGGCTGTTAACCTATTCCCACACTTATTTATAAGAGTTTTAGAACTTACCCGAATCTTTCGGAATGTTTGTCGTCTATACTTTTTAGTTTCTCTACAAGTATGTTGTCCTTATGATCGCCGCGGGGTGTAGCTGCCGTTGTCACCGTCGCTGTACCGCCGGCTAGCGATGCATCTTCCACTAGTCTCTCTACCTAGAATGAATAAAAAAGCTCCTTTTAAATATTGTATTGTATTATCTTTTAAATTTATATTTGTTGATTCATTATTTTATTACAAGCCGAAGTACAGAGTAGAATAGTACCTTCCTCTGTATCAGGTGTCGGAAGACGTGACTTAGGTACCAGAACCAGTAGATGGCGGTATATCCGAGACAGTGTAGCTGGGGATGGGCAGTAGCATCTTCACCGTGCGGCATTAATGGGCATAATTCTCCCTTTCTTGGGGAGCCCTATCACCGCTCATAATAAAACTATTAATTTAATATAATTGTAACGCGTTTTTTAAATATTTTATAGATATTTTTCGACCTTCGTTTCCTTACGGCAATTTGCAAAAGTGTCAAAGATTTCGTCTGAATTTCCGCAGTTATACAAAACTAGAAGTTAAGGAAACTACACGATAGCGTGTAGGTAAGTTCTTATTTTAAAGGTCCAATGGGTACCACGTTTTTGATAGGATGTCGAAACGGTTCTACCGTGTAGAGGTACCTAGATTCATGTTTTGAAGATCTTTTAGGTACTGGACTGAATAAACCGAGTTTTAATGCTGTTGTTATTATATTTGACAAAATGTCAAAAAACATAGATGAAGTACTAAAATATCACGAGGACTTAAAAAACAGTTTCTTGTCACGTTTAATTTATTTTAATTTTATTATAAACAGCGTCTCGGCTGGGTTGCGACCGGAAAACTGCGAAAAATATTAGTGTGACATACCTCAATGTCTCAAGTCGAAAGTCTTCGATCAAAGTGTGTTACCAGCGATGACTTATGGCAGCGTAACGTGGTGTACTATTGGCTTTTTAAGCAAACTCAATAGAGCCCAACGAGCGACAATAGGTAACGGCTGATATGACGATAATGACGATAGGCAGCGTATGAAAGTATAATATTATATCATACTTCCATACGCTGTATTAATACATCTTTTTAGACATAATTCACAGGTCGAAAACAAACGATTATATAAACAATAATTACAGTGATCTTCCCTTATTGTTTACTGATGATAAATTACAGTTGATTCATTATTTTATTAGGATATTATTCACCAAATACGACCTTCATTTTACACAAATAACAACGTCACTATTTCTTAAGACTTCTTGTTCATTCCCTATGATGTCATTCTTTCATCAGATGTTTTTTACAACAGGAAATAAAAGATTGCGGCACACAAATTCTTGCACACCTTTTTCGTGATAAAAGTATTAAGCGAAAAGACACGTGTACTTAAAGACAACTACTGTAAGAGTTTCTCGCCATTTTGTTGAAATTAACTCGTGGTTGGTGCTTTTATATTTGTAGCAGAAGTCGTTAAGTTTAAGAAAAGGGATCTTACGCGGTATTTTTAACTTTTACTTTAACTAATTTTGGAATTTAAATTCTAAATCTTATATAACATCGTGTAACAGATTATAGAGTAACTTATAATATATAGAACTAACAGAT
This sequence comes from Heortia vitessoides, assembly GCA_020976665.1. Classification (NCBI taxonomy): domain Eukaryota; kingdom Metazoa; phylum Arthropoda; class Insecta; order Lepidoptera; family Crambidae; genus Heortia; species Heortia vitessoides. The sequence goes on along the minus strand of JACJUM010002819.1, from coordinate 18,841,732 downwards.
AACGGATCTTCGTAGATCGTCTTCCCGTACAAGACACCAATAATTTATCATTCTGCGGCAACACAGCTGACATAATTTGCACACGAATATTCATTTCCATGAACTCGATGCAATCAGAGACTTATTGTGGAAATGCACTTAGTCATTTTGTGCAAACTTTTGAGGTGGAGATGAACCAGAGACCTCATCGGTAATGTGACCGAACGAATACACATACGGCTTACAACAATGGTCGAAATGATTAGTGAGGGGGGTTTATAATATCTTCTAACATTGACTCGTAAGCTATTTATCTAACTTTAAATTTTTCTGTTAGATGTTTCGTTTACCTTGTGACAATCGCGGTCAAACCGTTGAAAAACAGTTTTATTACTAGCGTTAATGTTACGCTCTTTGGTAGCATAACTAATTGATAAGAGAAAATAGGAACAAAAATGTAAAAACAATATTTCTTTCAATATTTAATGGAACTTGAGCGCATGTGATACGCTCAAGTCTTATTGATACAATTCAAGTCTTTCAGTAGGTATATTTTATTCCAACGATTAAGTTGATACTGAGAATAATAAACAATGGCCAAACACTAAGTTGAAACTATTATAATGAACAATTAATCTTCACTTATATTATAAGCATTCTTGCTTATAATATAAGTGAAGATTTGCACATGGATATATGTTTGTAAATCTTTCACGCAATAATGGCTGTGCACATCTCGATGAAATTTGATGCAGATATTACGGAAAGTCTAGAGTAGCATATAGGTATTGTTTTATCTCGATAACTTGTTCCCATGGGATAGATCTGACTTTTTTATTTTTCTCTAAAGAATCAGTACGACTTTTTGCCTAATGTTTTGCTGTCAGCTCATTTTTACTAAGAATAATAAGAGTTCCCGCGAGAGGGACATGCGGACAGTCACAAAATAAATCAGGCCATATATATACTAAAAAAACACTGCGAACATGCATTTCTCTATTATTTTATTTATTTCACACAAAATTTATATTTAGTCATACATAATGCAGAAAACAAGCTGAGATTAGTCTATTAGTATATTAGATAACCTAACCTAACTAAGGATATAGAGATTAGTATATTAGATATTACTATTAAACCATCATATAGAATTTTAAAAAATTGACACCAAAGTTCACAAGGTCACAACATGTGTCAGTGTCCTCGGATAGTTGATATTTTCAAATATATTTCTTCCCTAAATCGTATTTGCATTCATATCATCATCGTATCAGTCATTAAGAGTAAACTGATAGACAGAGACCTGCCGAAGAAAGGGAAAAATTTGCTAGTAATTCCGCGCTAGGCAAGCGTATTGACAATCGCAGAGCGCAGCTTTCACGACGGAGATGCTGCTGCCCATCCACTAGCATTTGAGCTATACTGTTGTGAGTGGATATATCGCCTGTCAGTTCCGGTACCTTAGCCACCTCTTACGACACCTGGAAGATACTATTCTACTCTGCCAGTACCTTACGGCCAATTTTTAGGACTGTCAAGGAGAATATACTAGAAAAAAAAATGTATTTGAATTATATTTCGTTAGGGACCTACTTTTCGAATAATGTTGATTATCCCAATGACACTTGCCACATTTGGCGGAATCATCTTTCGTCAAAGTATTAATATTTATCGTAACAGTTAAAAGGTATAAAATTATAGATGAATTATACATAAAAAACAAAGTCACGTACCGCTGTCTATCTGTGCCTATGCATGCTTAGATCATTAAAACGCAACGGAATTTGATGCGGTTTCTTAAAGAGATAGTGAGTCAAGAGGAAGGTTAATACGTAAAATCCATGCATAATATAGTAGAAAAACACTGATAACTTTAATTTTCTAAAGTGATGTAAAAAATAAACTTTTTTTTCGCTAACATTGCAAATGCTGGCTGAATCCAACTGCGATAAAAATGCGCGATAAACAAAATGAGTTAAATAAAAATAATATTCTACATTTTTTGTATACCTTAAAAAGATCTACAAAAAAAAAAATGGCATATTCTATGTCTTTAGTAACTCGCAATAACCATTTTTTATCCTCATTGCACCCGGGCGGGTAGCTAGTAGAAGTAAAATTCCTTATAACATGTAGCCTAATATAGTTAATCCTAATTTTTTAAGCATAATTAATGAACAGTATATTTTTAGATGTATAGTACTTGTCTTAATTTACCGTAGTACTTGTCTGCCTTATGCTAGAGTGCAATTTAAAAGCTGGAGGTGTGGACTGGTACGGATGCTTCGCGCCGTACAAAATTCAGGCACTAAGTAGACTAAAAAACCGAAGCTGCTGAAGCGAACGATATAATAGAATAGACAAAAATATAAATAGTTGCTAATCCATTTTTTATTAAGCTCAAAATCGTTTGATTTTTTGACAGATTCGTTACAAACAAACAAATTAATTTAATCGCGGTTCGGTTGGTTGAAAGCTTGTAATGTAACATTTGCTTCTATGCCCACTAGTGAATACTCAGGTTTATCCCGAGCCCAGGCATAATAGCCTAGGAGTCCCGTTGGAGCTCAAAAGTGCAGTTACATCTTACGGTCACCGAATCGTGGTCGGAATAGTAAATCGACGTGGGTGACTCACGATCGGGCCGGCGCGGCGTGACTTCACGCGGATTAATTCTGCTAAATGCATTGCACGAGTACACTGCAATTTGGTATTATATGTTAATTCTCATCATCATCATACCAGCCGTTAGAAGTCCATTGCTGGACATAGGCCTCTCCAAGTAAGGAGGTTTTTTGCCCATAATTGCTGCGCTGGGCAAGCGTGTCGGCAATCGCAGAGCGCAGCTTTCGCAACTGGGATGCTGCTGCCCATACCTGCCCTGTGCATTTGAGCTGTACTTGCTTGGATATACTGCCATCTGACGGTTCTGGCAACTAAGTCACCTCTTACGACACCTGGTGCAATTGGAGGTGCTAGTCTACTCTGCCGGTTCCTCGCATAAATAAATAATACGTAGACCCAGAACAAATATAAATATTCATTATATAGATATTTGTCCTGGGTGGGAATCGAACTCACGACTTTTAGCGCACAAGACAAGATCACTGCTATTTGCGCCATTTGTAATTTCTCTGTTGTTTTTTATACGTAATGAAGGTGCTTTATGCTACTAATTTTGAAACCAGGTCAACGTATGAGATGTGTGAATATATTTATTTATAAGTCCAAGGTCGCCAGGGGTTGTGGGTTTGATCCCCACTGAGGAAAAACATTTATTTTATGACTATTTGTATTTAATGACTTGATGATCTTGGAATTAAATATATATTTAAGTGTTATATTTGTAATCACAAACTAGGACAAATATTTTAATATGTTTGTTTATTCTGTGCCTGAGGGTTAAATATAGTATTTAAGTAGTATAATTGTGACTCCTTTATTGGCAGATGTCCTTAACACAAGCTGTAAACGACTTATCACGGAGTCAGGTCAATGTATGAGATGCTGCGAAATTATTTATTACAAAAATATCTATTCTATCTTTCATGTTGGATCAAACTGTACACAATAATGTTTTTTATTACTATTCTGTCCTTATTAAAGGAATACCATTACGAGAAACAAGATTAACATTTTATACAAATATCTTAGACAACTCAATACGTGCCAGTCACGGAAACGCTCTGTCTAAGTCGACCGTATCAACATCGCACTGACACATACATACTTCAAACACTCGCACTGTACACCACTTAGAACTCTGAACCATAACCCGGAAAATGGTTCAGATAGTTAAAAGCCGCGAGATACTGGCAGAGTTAAATAGTACCTTCCCCTGTACCGGGTATCGTATGAGGCGACTAAGATACCGGAACCGACAGATGGCGGTATCTATCCTATACAGTGAAGCTCGAAAGTACAGGGCGGGAATGGGCAGCAGCATCCGCGTCGAAAAAGTTGTAATATGCGATCGCCAACACGCTTGCCCAGCGTGTCAATTGTCGCAGAATTCCCTTTTTCTGGAAAAGTCCTATATCCAGCAGTGGCCTTCCAATGGCTGAGAAAACTGATAAAAACATATGTTAGTTACAAACCTATTACCACTATGGAAAATGTACGTCATTTCATGGAATCAAAGTTTCATAAATGAATTAAACCACTTTTGTTATGGATAGAAATACATAATCATCAGCAAAAGCATCAGTTTACGACAAAGGGATCATGTTCTTATCCCTTATCAACAGAAATATGTATATATATATTTATGTGTATATATATATATAGATATATATATTTATGTGTATTGCGTGTTTCGCTGTTTCAGGATTATTTAACATAAGATTTTTATGTTTTGTTTTTTACGTAATGAATTCTTTTGAGAGGAACACTCCAAAAGAATTGACGTTGAGTCTTATCAATAAAATGCAATACAAGGCTGATGCATAGCCAAGATGACAAGTATGATAATAATATGTCAGTTATTCACTTACATCTAATTGTTCGACCTGACTGACTCGCTCAAATATGAGCAGATAGCGATCGCTTTCGAGTTCTATGTCATTGTAATAAGGACTACTTTTGTAATAGTAAAGTTGCTTAACCATTTTGTTGGAGACGCTGATGTAACGTTCTTCGTCGTCATAGTTTTGGTCTACTTCTTTGTCCGGGTGCTGGAAGTGGGCTTGGCGAGCTGATTGTCCACTTCCCATAGCTTCTGGGAAAACAATGGAAACAATAACGGTTGGTTGATGATCACAATAAGTCAATTCAGATTTGGCCTCATGCTTTACAAGAGGTAAGAGTAGATCCCATACAAAGGTCGTCAGTGTGATATCTATATAAATAGGCAATACTCGTATATTCGGTTTTTAGGCGGAGATGGGCAGTGAAGTTACTGGGTAATGTGGCATAATATCCTCAAGTCACAAGGTTGGCAACGCGCTAGAGATATCCTTGTGATAATACAAGCATCTTGAGATGACACTATCACGCGGCCCGTATGCTTTTTGTCGACTTGGACATGTAATAAGAATGCTGAACTGTTCAGACGCCAATTCCAGCGCTATCGGAAGAGAGGGCAAACCTATTGAGCGACCCCATATTTTATGTATGTATTAAGTACGTAATTTATTATATACATATATACTTTTTATAATCCTGAAGTCTCCAATAACAAGTAGGGTATTTATTTATCTAGATTCTAGTTGATATAATTTGTTAGTTAATTGATTGTTTACAAAACACAGTTATTCGGAGAATGACTTACATGAGGTAGACCTCGTACAAAAAGTAGCCTGCACTGGTATCTCACTCTCACCTATATCTACCGCCAAATAGCAGAGTTCGCATTGATGTGTTCCGGGGGAGTGAGGCGGGGAATTTACTGGGTAATTTGGCATAATATCCTCAAGACACAAGCTTGGTAATGCGTTCGTGATATTCTTGTGATATTACTAGCGTCTACAAGTTGCAATGATACTATCACACGACCTGCATGCTTGTTTGTCGACTTGGTCTAATATAAAAACGACTAAGGGAACTTATTGTGGCGGGAAATATATAAACAGTTAAGTTTTTCTCACAATAGTATTAACATGATTGTATGCACGGTGACGAAACTCTTGTTTATGGAAATCGTCGCGGGAGGTAAGCTAGCAAGATATGTCAATAAATTGAATCTTCACGGATTATTAATTACATAATTGAATAAATTACACGAACTTGATTTCAAAAACGCAGCTAACTGTAACCCTTCAATTAAAAATTACATCATTTTAATCCCAATTGCGTTATCCCAACCAGCTTCGCCCGGGGGAACAATTTTACGCCCCGACGCAGGAACTATAAATTTTTACTGAGAATATTTAATAGTCGGTCTTTGGACTATAAGTTTTGCTGCATTTTTTTATTTCAATCGAATTCAAGATTATTACGTAAATGTTAACAACTTTCTTTTTTATCGCGTGCACTTTTAATGTCATTGTTATTACAGATATTTATTTGTTTATTTATTTTGGTTTACTCGCATTTGTTTTTTTATAGCAGCGCCTTTTTACATAGCTATAGCCCGCGACATCGTTCGCTTGGGGAAGTTGATACTAATATATCATTTTAGTATATATTTCTGTAATATGTGAATCTTTGAAAATAAAGGATTTTCCATACAAACTAATACATCTTATTTTTGTCCCTTTTGTAAAATTTTCATAAGAATAATCAATGAATGAATGATGAATATTTTCGAGTAAATGGAAACCCTACCATTCAAACTATATAGGTACTAACTTTGCCACCCGTTTCTCTCCCTTGTAAGTAATGCCCTAAAAGGAACACCCCACGCAAAATTTTAAACACTTATCACTTGTAGTTTCTGAGATTTCGTGATAACATGAATGAGTGATGGACTTTTTGTAACTATATTCAGATATTTCAATGCTATGTAATCATAAAAAGGCTTGTGAAAAATCGACTACGTATTCTACCGCGACAATAAACAACTGCAAGCTTGTTTACTTTTATTGATACGTTAGACGTTTAGGTTCCCCGTGGAAACGTAATGTAGGTTACACCTAAAAAAACCTTTATAAAATGTAAACATTGAAAGAATTCACTATTCCTACCGCCGAATAGCAGTGTTCGCTTTGCTATGTTTCGGCAGGTGAGAGAGGCAGTGAATTTATTGGGTAATGTGGCATAATTACCCGAAGTCACAATGCTTGCAATGCGTTAGTGATATTACGAACGTCTATAGGCCGTAGTGACGATTACGCGGACTGTAGGCCTGCTTGTCAACCTGGTCTACAAAAAAGGATTGGTGCCTTGATTTGTATTTGATATAAAGCTACCCATTGCGATCATAGTAACCTGTTTGTACTAAATAAATAAAATCACACGACATCTCACATTTTGACCTCATATTGGCCTTATTCGAGTTTAAAGCATAAAGCACTTGCGTTGCTGATAATAGGCAACAGAGGAATTACCAATTTTTATATATGTATAACAAAATTTGTATCACGATGTTTGTTCCGGAAATACTTTTAACCTACTTTAATAAGTTTTTGCTTACTGTGTACAATTTGATCGAACTTGAGAGACAGGATAGTTTGTAATAATTTACATATACAATATTATTTTCATAATTAACATTAATACATGACAAAGTCTACTGGGCTATCTAGTATCTATACATTAGTATGTGTAGCGAAAAATTGTACCCCCTAAAGTAAATTGCGTAAACTGACAAACGTGAAATTTAACACAAGTTAATATTAATATGTACACATTAAAATACATACACAGTAATATATTATATCAATAAAATTCACTTATAATTAGAATGACAAATAGACATACTTATATGAAGTAAACATTGTTTTAGCAAATGACAAAAGAGCTTTTATGAAGTTAATAAATTATGGTCCAATTTCGACCGTCGACCGACCAGAAGTTATACTTAAATAATATTATACGACATATCACAACATAGTATAATACAAAGTCGCTTTCCACCGTCTATTTGTCCTTATGTTTAGATCTTTAAAACTACGCAACGAATTTTGATGCGGTATTATTAATAGATTAAGAGTTCAAGATTAAGATTTATTATATATATAATACAAATATTTATATATATATATACATATATATTTATACATATATATAATTTAAAACAAAGGAGCAAGTTCTGCACTGATCTCCGTGATAAGACGCTCAAAGTACTTGTATTACGGATATTAGACAACAGTGAAACTACAAATATAAAAGTTAATACATATATTTAACACCTAGACACAGAACTGACATAAATATTTGTCCTGGGTGGGGCTCGTACTCATGACCTGTAGCGCGTAAGATAAGATCATACTTCTATCTGCGCTGTGGCTATGCACGTTGAAGCCGCGGTGGGCCGCTAGTATTGTAGTATACATACATATATATCAACTAAGGGACAGAACCTATTAAACTAACCCTACAGAAAGACAGACATATTTTTTTGCATTCATAATATTTGTGTATTACCTATATGTTCATAGTCAATAATGAAAGTCGTCGATAAAGGTTACACATTTTACAAAAAAAAAATACAATAAACTCATAAAACGAATAAAAATACAATCCAGGTAAGACGACCGCGTAACGCTCTTAAAATAAATACTCTTCGGAATTTGAGAAATCGCGAAATATGGCGCAAATAACTTTGGTCACATTTATAAAAAGGTTATGCCTCATTTTGTGTGTTCCTTGTACATACGTACCTATGTATACATCCTGCATGATATATTTACAAATACATACATTAAATACAAACACGATTATAAATAGTGTAAATAAAAATCATCACGATCTTTATTCTCATGATGTTTGTTGATATTGAATGTGATTTTTGTATAATATTGCATATTAATTAAACTAAAATAATGGTATGTGTTGAATTCATTTGTATAAAAAAATAAAGACTCAAATCAATTATTTCCTATTAAACTTGAAGGCGCCAGAATTTGATCAGTCTTCTAAATTCGAATTCGAATCCCGATACAAAATATTTCGTCTTATATGAAAAATAAGATAATACGTAAAATAATGTCAAGTGAATTTAGGTAAGTGATTAAGTGAGTTAAGAAGAAAGTGAACCAACATTTGAGTAATATTTCAAAATTTATTCTAATATATCTCAAAATATTTCTAGACCTTACACAACATTAATAAATAATAAATATACTAAACCACATGTTGCAAAAGCATTCGTCTTCCATTGGCTCTCACGCAAAATAGTTCGTCTACCACTTAGTAGTAGCACCTTTGCTAACAATTACAGCTTTAATGCGAAGGGGCATTGTCGCAACTGACGCTGCACACTCGTCGGACTTGACTCCCACATAGCCAGAGTTTAGCCTTCAAGTCGCTCTTCGATCTTGATAGATTTTTGCGATGGACTTTCTTCATTATCCACTATAGGGCCTCAATCGGCGATAAGTCCGGGCTGTTAGATAGCCATTCGATGGTTGGGATGGTCTTTGACAGCAGCCATGTCTTTGTTGTCCTAGGAGTATAGCAGGAAATACCGTCTGGTTAATAAAATCTTGATGATTGAGTGACGGAATGGAGGGCAGTAAATTTTCTTCCAAAATAGTTTGATATTTTGTTGCATAGGTGGAACCATCCACCAACTGCATCCCACTAACACCTTGTGCAGATATGCTGCCCCATATCAAAAGAGATGCTGAAAACTTCACTTTTCGTTTAATGACAACAGTATGAAATGTTTCATGTATATTTCCAACAACATTTTTTGTTTCATCGCGAATTGTAGCTTCAAATTTCGACTCGTCACTTCATATAGTACTACGCCAATAATCAGAAAGTCCAATTTAAGTGATCACGAGCAAACTTTTATAAGGTAGTTTGTCCTTAATGTGTAAAATTCGTAGCTAATTCTTTTTAACACTCTTTTGCAGGTTGTTGTACTCTTTTCATGTCTCTGCATTGCACCGTGAGTTCTTCAGAGAATCGCAGAGTGCAGCTTTCACGACAAAGTTTTTGCTGCCCATCCCCGCCCTGTGCATTTGAGCTTACTTTTTTGCATGGATATACCGCCATCTGTCGGTTCTGGTACCTTAGTCACCTCTTACGACACCTGGTACACGGGGAGGTACGAGCGATTTTAATCAGATCGTCTTTCCACCTTGTGTGCGGTATGTGGTCTGACTTCCGGAATCTAAAGGCTTCGTCGGCCATCGGATCAGCGTACTAAATGCTATGTCCACTGTTAGGCTATGTTGTCTACTTCGATTCTTTAACGCTTAAATTTCATTTATTTCGAAGGATGTATCTCGTTTATGTTTTTTATATACAGCAAAATCAGAAAAGATGATGACGGCTAAATATTGGCACCGGGTGGGAATCGAACCCACGACCGTAGGCGCACAAGATAGGATTACTACCATCTGCGCCATCAGGCACATCATGTATAAGAAGAAGAGTTTTATATAGGTACTACTAAATATATACATTCATTCATTCCATATAAAGTCCACTGCTGGACATAGGCCTCCCCATCATAGGGAGATTTATGTCTATAAATACTGCGCTGGGTCGACGAGCAAGCTGCTACCTATCCCCACCCTGTAGTATTAAAACTGCGTTGTTTCAGAATATTATATAAAAATAAATAGTACCTCCCTCTGTATTTGGTGATTTATGAGGCGTCTAAAGAACTGAAACTAACAGATGGCGGTATATCCATCCGAAACAGTGTAGCTCAAATGTACAGAGTAGGGATGGGCAGCAGCGTCTCCATTGCGAAGTCTGTGATCTGCGATTGCCAACACGATTGATAAGCGCGGCAGTTATGGGCAAAAAACCTCCTTTCTAGCAGAGGTCTATGTCCAACAGTGAACTTTCAATGGCTGTTATAATTATGACATGTACATATTTGGAGTAAAAATAAGTTTTAATTGAATAAATTTAGTCCATCACAAATGATAATAGGTACAATTTACAAATCATCCTATCTATTAACTAGCACAACATCTGTCAAGACTACCGCCCTAAAAGCACAACCGTACAGCCGACCAGTCGCCCGACCAACTCATCTGCTAACCTTGACCTTTCGTGACGAGATACAATCTCGGAACCATCTCGTGAAACCGCCGCTCATGAATTTGCATCCATTTCCAATCATCGAATAGCCGGATGTTATCCTGCCATTTTGAATTTTAATAACGGATTCGGAGGATTATTTATCCCTTTATTTTAATCTGGAGTGCACGATCGTGGGTTTCTTTTTATAGATTGTTATTATTTGCGTAACTTAATCAGTTATTGTTTAAAGATTATGTGCGAAGTACCGTGGAGTAGACGGGCCGGATGGCGCAGATGGTATCTTGTGCGCCAAAGGTCGTGGGTTCCATCCCCATTCAGGGCAAATATTTATATGATGATATTTTTGTTTATTACTTGCATATATACGTATTTAGGTATTGTATGTGTGATTCCTCTGTTGTCTGACGTCGATAAGTCAAGTGCTTAAAGCGATGTCAAGTGCTTATCTCGGAGTCAGATCAATGTATCAGATGTTGTCAATTTACTTATTTATTATTTATTTGAAAATCATCATCATATCAGCTGTTGGATTTCCAGTGTCCTAGATATGGACCTCCCCAAGAAAGGGGTAGTTTTACCCATAATTGCCGCACTGAGCAGGCGTGGTGGTAATCACAGAGCACTTCACGACTGGGATACTAGGACTATACCTGGCCTGTGTATTAAAGCTAATCTGTTTCGGATGTATACATCGCAAATAGGGATACTACTGGCCATCCCCGCTCTGTGCAATTAAGTTACGCAGTTTCAGGTAGACATACCGAATTCTGTCGGTTCTAGGACCTCAGTCCTCTTAAGACACCTGATTCGGAGGGAGGTACTCTTCTATTCTGCCGGTAATTTTGTTTCTTTTACAGATCTCTTTATTCCTGTTACGTTCGCGGAAAGGGACTCAAAGCTTTGTTCTCTCCATCGTTTGCTGCTACATTGAGTTGGCTAAGAAGTCGCGTAATACCAGTGATGCGTAATGGTCTCTATTACTCATCACTGGTATGTCATCACGGACTTTGAAGATGTTAATAACCAAATATTTCTTATCATCACCCTAATTGTCATTCCAGCCATCGGGAATCCACTGCTGAAAATAGGACCCCCAAGAAATGGGGAATTATGTCTATAATTGCCGAGCGCAGAGCGCAGCTCTCTTGATTGCCAACTCTTAGATGCTGCTGACCAATCCCACCCTGTGCATTTGAGCTGCACTGTTTCGGATGGACATACCGCCATTTGTCGATTTTGGTACCTCAATCGCCTCTTACGACACATGTTACAGGTACGATTCCACTCTGCCGGTACTTCAAGATTTTTTATCAGCATTTTTAAATGGTCAATAAGTATATTTTAAAATATTTGATTATACATTTATCACCCTGAAGTTTTCGTCATCTTAAGACTCATATTACAAATAGGTTATTAAGTTAGGCCTACATTCATGCCTGTCTGTAGTAATGATGAAGGTTATAATTTGTTTGGATAAACGCGCTTATGTTTAATTTTCCAAGCACAAAGTAAATTTAGATCCCGTTAATTCTGCTAGCCTATAAAATACCTCCCTACAGACATTAGGAAAAATATTTTTTTAATACAAACTGCCCCTTCAAACCTGGTTCTAAAAATTAAAAATAAAAACAAAAAAAAACCCGACATCGTGTATACATATAGATTTACTATACTATTATTTTCACGTATCCTATTATTTATGTATCATCTTCCTCGCAGTGAGTCATTTGCTAATGATTCTAAACTATAATGATACGCAATTATGATGTCATGCATGGTTTATTTTGACATTTAGGAAGGGAACTAATCAGATCTAAGTATTTTGCTCGTTTCTCGTGTAGTAGCTGTTAGCGGTTTATATACTTAATCTAAACTAACATCATAAAGAATAGATATTATCTTTAATTTATTAAAAAATAATAATAATAAATACGATAATTTTTTGTTGTTTGTAATCAAAAACTGCACAAACTATTTTGAAAATCTTGACATTAAAATGCTACGTTATTACCAAGTAACATAGGCTATATAATATTTTTAAAAAGAAAATGGAAGCCTACGAGAAACTGAACAATGTAAGCAATATTTGTATTTCTGTTGTTGTTTGTTATTTAAAAACTACAAAATCTATTTCAAAAATGCTTTCACCAATTGAAAGTTAATTTATCTGCAAATATCATAAATGGCCCGCATGTGCCACTAGATGGTAGTGATCGTATCTTGTGCGCTAAGGGGTTCGATGCCCACCCAGGAAAAATATTTATATGATATATATATATAAATATATATTTGTGATCCTCTGTTATCCGATGTCCATAACACAAGTGCTTTAAACGACCTATAACGGAGTCAGGTAGAAATAATACGCTATTCCCATACTTCGTCAAAGCAGCCATTAGAAGTTCACTGCTGGACATAGGCTTCTCCAAGAAAGGAGGTATTTTGCCCATAATTGCCGCGCTGCAAGCGTGTTGGTAACCCCAGAGCGCAGCTTTCGCGCAGAGATGCTGCTGCCCATCCCCACCCTGTGCATTCAAGCAGCACAATTTCAGATGGATATACCGCTATCTGCCGGTTCTGGTAGCTTAGTCGCCTCTTACGACACCTGGTATAGTGGGAGGTACTATTCTACTCTGCCGGTACCTCACGGCTGTATTCTTGTACTTACAGAAATGGAAACTATGTAGATGACACCGCGGCACATTGCTTACAATATATAAATGCGACTTTGTTCTTTTTGATTTTAATTTATACCGAAACCTTCGAGAGCTCTTGTTTCCCGGGAAAAAAAGAAGTCAGACATCATTAAGGTTCCATTTAAGCGAGTAAACATGAAAAGGTGTGACGGGGAGACTGAAAAAGCTTTGCATTAAGAATGTTAGTATGGATTTAACTTATTTTGTGATAACGAAGTTGTAACAAAAATTAAATTATTCTAAATCGAACTTAATTTATAAATGATTTGACGTTGTCGAAATGTCAAAATCCGGGTGAGACATAAGGAGTGCGTTTAGCTGTTGCATGCGATATAAATGTGATTGCGCATAACATGATTAATTACATTCTAACAAAAAAAAAATTGAAACTATCAGCCAATAAAAGATTTTACTTATATGTAAACTAAAAATATTCTATCACATATACAATTCTTTACACACATACACAAATATTCTTATGCATACACATGCTATTACTTACTCAAACATATATAATTATTACATAAATTTACGTAAGTAATAAGTACTATATAAATAAACAATTTGTTATTTTGACTTGAACTATTATATTCAAGATTATTCAAATGGATCTACGCTCAAAATAACTTTATTTAAATATGCCTATCATTTTAAATGAACCCAATATTTCTGTCTATAAATATGACTGCTATTGAATGACCGATGACCTTGATGACATTATAGGTCATTATATTGTGGACAAATAGGTTATGAAGTGACCTACTTTTAAATTACTCTAATGGTACCAAAAGTTTCGTAAAACTAAGTTTACTGCATATATAAATATACCAATGCAGAGATTAAAAAAGTAAACACAATAAAACAGGGCGGGAAATAATCAGAAATATTCCTAAATTCGCAGAAGTTAAGAAATAAAGAAAGAAATAAATAAACCTGACTGTATAGTCAGGTTTATTTATTTGCCAATATTATTTTTGTATATCGTTAAAAAATATTTATTTATTGTCCGTATATTTAATGTTTTAAGGAAAACTGGTAGATTGACTGACTGGATGAGTGAGCCGTCAACAACAAACCGGTCCAGAATTCCGATGACCATTTTACTTTTTTTCTTAATCAGTTGTTGACGATGTTGGGCGAATAAATTTATAAACTACTTATTGTATAGAAAGTAATAACACTACATCAGGGTAGTTAAGCAACCTTTGCTATGGTCAGTATTTCGAGGGGCGACCGCCAACCGTACCCTTGCGTATTGGACACGAATGTTCCACGAGGAACTTAATTCAGAAGAAAGCCTACTCCCGCCACAATAAATACTAATAACAATTGACATAATATAATCTTCGTAACAGCCAGTGGGCGTCCTCTGTTGGACATAGACCTCCCAAGGCCTTTTGACCGTAAGTGCCTCGCTGGGCAAGCATGGTGGCGATCGCACACTAGTTTTGTGATGACGTATCCGTTCCCGCTCTGTGCATTTGAGGTAGTTGGTTTCGGATTGATATACCGCCCTCTGTCACCTTTGGTGTCTCAGTCGCCTCTTACAACACCTGGTACAGAGGGTGGTGCAGGTACCACCACCTTCTTGCTTTAACACAGGAGAACTAACCTGACCGACGTTGACTTGTCTAATATTGAATTCGAATTGGTATAATTAATTAAAAAAATGTGCCGTGAGGCACCGGCATAGTAGAATAGTACCTTCAACTGTACCAGGTGTAAGAAGCAACTAAAGCACCAGAACCGACAGATGGCGGCAGTATAATCACAGGGCGGGGATGGGCAGCAGCATTCCCGTCGCGAAAGCTGCGCTCTGCGATTGCCAACACGCTTACCCGGCGCGGTAATTATGGGCAACATTCCCCCTTTCTTGGGGTGGCCTATGTACAGTAGTGGACTTTTAATGGCTAAAATGATGAATTAAAAAAGCATAATTCTGTCCTATTCGGTTCATTTTAAATAATATTTGTTCCGCGTCGACAACTGTCACATAACTTGCAGTAACTTTATATGCCATTGGAAATGTTTCTGCTATCAAAAAACGCATTAGATTAGAAGAATTTGTTTGTTTGCTGTTTATTGTTTGTTTACCATTGTTATTTTTGTTCAAATGAGCGCGCAACAACAACAACAGTTTGGTCTAGAAACGCGCCCTTTTTTACCCCTTCAAGGTAAGGAGAAACTTTCCGTCCTTATATGTTCTGAGGAATTGTTTGACATGATGCTAACTAGTTTTTATTACCGAACCGCTCGCCATCGACCTGGTGTTCACCCACATACTTTGGAACCAAAATGGTCGCGCATCCAACGGAGGCAACGTCTCAGAGGCAATCCTTCCCACGTGCGCTAATATCAAGGACCTCCCCACCGAGGTTTTCCCAAAGCACTGCAGTATGGGGTTCTTTCTACTGTTTTATATTTCATAATAATCTTTTCCTGACAGTAAAAGACTGAACATACTAAGAATTACCGGGTTCGTTCGACTTTAGGCGTCATTGTTTATATATACTGACTGACCAGACAGGTGTAGTCATGTCTTAATAAATCTATGTTTACTAGGGGAAAATATTGAGATATAAACTATCATATCTCTCAAGTTGTTTCAAACTCTACACAATAAGCAATACATTATTAAAATCGGTTCAGAAGTTTATCCTGAACAAATATCGTGAGTCGTTTTTTTGATATACGAAGAAAATAGATAGATTAAATTGCTTGATTTTATTGGGAACAGCTTTAAATTCGACAAACGCCTCGTCCAATGACTTCCACCAGTCCCTATCTCTTGCGATTCAGATAAATAGTGAGCCAGCAACTCTTGTTCCGGGGGGTACCGGCGGAGTTAAATAGTATTTCTCTCTGTATTGGGTGTCGAGAGATAGCGGAACCAAGAGACACCGAAAACTACGCCTTGCAACTGCATTGTAATAGTAATAAAAAGTAAAATAATATTCTTCTGGACTTGTAGTTTTATTTTAACACCAACATAACTTTACAAACAACCGAAGTATACAGATCAGCGATCTTTGAAAAAGTAGAGACAAACATTATAGCAAAATTGCAAACATTAATTCATTATTGTCTATATAATCTTTATGTATACTTTTATTATTTAACTATAATTACCATAAACATAAGAGAGACCTAATACAAATATAAATATGTTTGTTCTGTGTCCCAGACACATGTTATATATATATATATATATTTAAATAGTATATTTAAGATTCCTCTGTTGTCTGATATCCGTGACACAAGTGTTTTAAGCTTATCACGGGGTCAGGTAAATGTATGAGATTTATTATTAAAAAGAAAAAACAGTACGGGGTTGGGCAGCAGGATTGATAATGCTATGCTCTGATATAGGCAAAATTTCACCTTTTCTTCGGGAAGTCTATGTCCAGCATCTGACGTTCTATGACTGATATGATTTTGTATGATTTGTACCTAACAAATAGGTGTGGGAAGTTACTATGAAAAAAAAATATATTACTTAAAGTTTGTATGCAAGTAGGTAGTTTTTCTGGACTAGTATATAAGAGGAAATATTTAATTATTCTTTAGTACGTTACAGATTAACTAAAAAATAGACCTGTTTAAAAAAATAAAATCAGAGAATTACGTCTTTACCACATAACATAGACAGTGTTATATTGTAAAAAAAAAATAAGAGACCGCTTCCTAAAGCAAAATACACAGGATTTGTACTTTTGTACGATTGCAACAAATAAACTCAGAGATTACAAAACTCATTTATGATTTGAAAATTACGTATCAGCCAGGGATATTGACAACATATTGTATGCCCATATTGTCACGGGAAGAGGAAATAATCTTATCAGTCATTGGGACTCCTGGCCATTGCTAGGCAGTCCTCCCCAAGAAAAGAAAAATTTTGCCCATACTTGCCACACTGGGCAAGCGTATTGGCAATCACACAGCTCAGCTCATATGTCGTTAATGCTGCTGCCCATCCCTGCCCAATAAATTTGAGCTACACTAAGGGCAATTACGTGAGTCAAGCGAGCGTTAGTTAGAAAACTTCTACAGTAATATAACTATTTTACTATATACCCGAACCGTGTCAAATCACTAGTCAGTAAATTAATACAAATAGAAAAGATTTATGTGTACATATGTAACGAATAAACTGTAAAACTATTTAACCCATTACCAAGTAACATAACACATCAATCATGTAGGTGATATTTTATTTAATAAATATATAAAGATCCTTCATTAAAAATGAAATGCAAATAACTATCAAAATGTATTTCAGTTTAAGTTTCCTTTTGCTGTTAAATAAAGTTATTATTATTATTATATAAGTTTAAAAAAAGTAAACTGCCGGACCGATTGAAAAACCCTTTTAATAATGAAAGTTATATTAAATCCACCATCATCATATCCTGAATGGGAAGACGTGGTGGTAATAGCAGAGCGCTAATTCGCGACGTGGATGATACTGTCCAACCCCACCCTATTGTACTTAAGCTGCGCTCTTTCGGATGGATATACCGCCATCTGTCGGTCCCGGTACCTTAGTCGCCTCTAACGACACCTGGTATAGAGAGAGGTACTATTCTACTCTGCCGGTAACCCACGGCTTACATTATAACCTTACATTCCCACGAGAAAAGAAAACAATATATTTAGGTATAATAACTGCTGCAACGACATAGTTGTAATATGACTTTTTTTTAATAGACCAGGTCGACAAACAAGCATACATTGCGTGTGATAGTAAGAGTCACTGCGGCCCATAGACGCTCGTAACATGCATTAGTGATATCCTTGTTATCACGCGTTAGTGATATCTTTATTGTCACAAGGATATCACTAACGCGCTGCCGACGTTGTGATCTGAGGACATTATTCCACATTAACCAGTAATTCACTGCCTCTCTCTCCCTTCAGACCGGAACACAGCAATGCGAACACTGCTATTTGGCGGTAGAAAAAGGTGAGAGTGAGGTACCGATGCAGACAAACTTTTGTATGCGGTCTACCTCATGCATATTATGTCTCTGGGAGTCATAATGTAATTAAACTTTAAATCGTGGTTTATTTAACCTTTTGATTTTTTTCTTCAGCGTTTCAATTACTTTGCTGCAACCATTCTCAAGAATAGAGCGACTAATACTTTAATTCTGAACAGTGAACGCTCAAATGGTTAAAGATATTCCTCCCAAACTGGATGGAGGTTTTATATGAAAGTAATTTTTAGATACGAGAAGATTAAATGAATTCTTATAACATTAGCTATGCTATAATAATGTTAGTCTTTCAAATAAATTCTTTATAGAGATAAGAGTATACCAATAGACACAAAAAATCAACGTTTGCCTCGTATTCTCATTGCAGACAAATATTTAAATTTTATTTGACTTTGCATAGACGCCGGTCAGAAAAACTTTGATTGAGTGTTTATAAAATAGATTGAACATCAAAGTTGCTCATCCTGATTTATGGTAGGAAATCCCTGTTAAACACACCGACTGCCAAAGAATAATCACCGTCAAAATTGCCTAATAATCTGTAACAAACCACGAGACTATAGCCAGACAAACCGACATTGACATATTAAAGTGCCCGATGCCAATAATCAATGCTAACAAACAACACAAAACCAAAATTATGTAACCACTGCGCAGAGGAGACACGTCGCTAGTGAACCGCCGGTACAGAATAAGTAATGTATGCGAAATATATTTGAACTTGTGAAGATGACACAAACGAGTTTTGAGATAGCGGGGTGCGGGGGGTGACGTCATGGGAGGCTGCGGTATATAGGAGATGCGCACGCGACGACGTCGTTTGTTCTAAAGTAACGTGAGAACTAGTGATTTGTTTTAAATTTTTTTTACGACGTAAAACATGCTGCGTTTTGTGACACTACTGGCCGTTGGGGTAAGTGGAGAACGAATTACAAGGGATTTGTGAAAGACTTTTTATTTTTTAAATTGTATTCCATTTTATAGGCATTGGTTATGTTTTTAGTAAAGTTTTCAGCGCAATAACCGATTAGTCTCGCACAACGACCGTGAAACCTAATAACTCTTTTATTTACTTATAATTTATATACACGCGTGTTATGTAACAGATTTTAGACATGAATATTTGTTGTATCTTTGTATGTTTAAAGTGCAAAATGCTTTAGTTTGAAATCTTAAAAAATATACAATTGTCGTGTAAATATATTAACATAAATAGCAAATACATAAGAAGAAGTAGCAAATACATATTATTTAAAAATCGAATTATATGCCTATCTTCCTAATTTTGATTCTCGTAGGTAATATTTTGAAACTTTAAAAATTATTTACATATTAAGTTCTATGCTAGATACTTTTAACAAACTTAAAAAAAGGACCGAGGACTAAATTTGACAGTTTTTTTGTACTCCAAAAATTGTAAACTGATTTTGAAAACATTTCACATCAAAATTTATATGCACGTACAATGTGTTGCAGGTATTTTCTAAACCTACTCAAGTATTCACCTCTGGTATTAAAGTCTCTTTTTTTGTTGAAAAAATGGTATAATTATCTGTTTAATCACTTAATCTGAAAATATAACAGCTTGAAATAAAAAAAATTAACGTTAAATGAACCATTTATAAAACTATCTTATTTATCCGCAGTCTATGCGGGTGCTTTCGAATTCTTATTAAAACCTTTTTACAAAGAGAGAATGCGAAGAACGAATAATTATATGATATTATTGAAATTAATTTTGATTCAATATACCGAAAATACAACTCTTATAAATTTTATTTAAAACTAGCTTATGACTGTGACTTTGTCCGGGTGAAAATCGGTTTGTTAGATACTTCCTTATTGGAGTGTTTTCTGGGTGACAGGTCATTTTATATTTTCAGTCAATAAGTAAGTAACGACTTATAAAATATATACCAATTAACTTATAAATCAGTTCAGTCCTTTAAAAACTATAAAAAAACTTTATATTAAATGAATATTCACAATACAAATATAATTATTTTATTTTTTTCTACAAATTAAAATTGTATTTAGAATTACATTTATATCTTTATATGATGTAATATTATGTTATGAATATATTATTATGAAGTAGGAAGTGCTTCGTTTTTTACTAAAATATGTTTTTAGTCTCGTTTTTATTGTGAACGGTAGAGTATTATATAATTTTATAGACTTTGACACAAAAAATATGAAGTGGTCATTATTAAAATTCACACAACATCTCACACGGTATCCTCACTCCGAGATAGTCGCTTAAAACAATTGTGTTACGAATGTCAGACAACAGAGGAATCACAAATATAAGACTAAAATACATATATTTAACACCAAGACATAGAACAGACACAAATATCATCATATAACTATTTGCCCTGGGTGGGAGTCGAACCCACGACCTTTGGTGCACAAGACAAGATTACTACCGTCTGCGCCATCAGGCCTGTCGATTATTTATCACATTATATATCAGATAGAATAAAACATATAAACATTATATATCAGATACAATATTGAACAAAATTCAATGTCGTTCAGGTTTACGACTGGACTTGAGCCTTACGTTTCCTACCCCGGCAAACGCACTCAATACCATGCACAGGAAATGAAGAAGGTTCTAATCTCGTCTGAAACTTAACACAATCGAAATTGAGTTTACCCTTTTCCTCTTTTCAAACAATCGCTGCGTAAGATGTCCACCCGGAAGGTGGACAGACGACCTGACTAGAACCGTGGGATCGCATACCACCGGACCAATTGAAATTGGGAAGGTCTATGTCCAATGGATATCCTACAGCTGATGATATGAAGAAATGAAAGAAGTTTGTGTATTTTGTTATTTATTTTACATCCTTACTGAGTGATTATTACCTTTTTTTTGTAAATATTAATAATTATGCATGATGTGATTGCCTGTAATTGTAAGTTGATGTAAGTTTGAGTTAGTTGATATCTTTTGAAAACACAATAATTGTTCCTAATTTACTGTTACTTATGTTAGTAATCCAATATTAAATAAATAAATGAAGTCTAGTGCTTTCATTGTATAAACCAAAGTCGGTGGTTTTCTTCTAGGTAGCATTGAACGTGGATTTTATAATTTAATATTAACGATGAAAATGCACATTTAGTTTGTTTACGTATGTGTGCGTGCTCACACGTATCTCGTACAATCATGATGGTGTAATCATATTACATCATATCAGCCATTGGAAGTCCACTGTTGGACATAAGCTTCCCCAAGAAAGGGGGAAATTAGCACATAATTGCCGTGCTAGGCAATCGCAGAGCGCAGCTTTTGTGACGGGGATGCTGCTGCTCATCCCCACCCTACGTATTTGAGCTACACTGTGTGCGGATGGATATTCCGTCTAACGACACCCGGTTCAGAGGGAAGTACTCTACTCTTTTGGTGCCTTACGGCTACACTGATTTTTAATATGTAATTATTCCCTTATTAGCTTATGTCGGGGTTTGTAATTGTCACTCAAGTCACTTGTTTAATCGATTAATTATTATTTGTTTAATTGATTATTTATTAAATATATAAATAGACAATGATTTATCTATATTTTGTGCTATAAATCATGTCACGTTACGCCACCAAACATCTATGCTATGATATAATCTTAAATAATTAGGTATAAACGGATAATTACCGGGTAAGGGTCAAACTTATTAATGATCAAACAAACTCGGCAACTCATTAAATCTCAGTGACGCGGACACGTTTCCACACACGTGTACTGCACACTGAAGCGCAATTAAATATAAATATATAAAAAATATAATTTAAATGTCTGTTTGAAACGGCAAACAAGAATATTTAATAAATACTTACTAATAATAAGACGTGAATGTTTGTGAGTATGGATGTGTGCAAGTATATTTGTTAGTCTTTCAAAGATGTAAGCGATTTGGAAAACATTCATCATATCAGCCATTAGAAGTTCACTGTTGGACATAGAGCTCTCCAGGAAAGGGGAGATTTTGCCCATAATTACCGCGCTGGGCAAGCGTGCTGGCAATCGCAGAGCTTTCACGACGGGGAACAGGGACGACCGCCATTTGTCGGTTCTGGTACCTCAGTCGCCACTGACGACACTGTACCTCACGGCAACTTAATTATTTTAAAACATTGTTTTAAAACTATTTATTTTAAGAAAGTATTATTAAATAATCCGTTTTATATCATGACTACATACTTGTCTATTATATACAATTTTGGGCCAACCTTCTTAAATAAATTAATATGAAAACATACCAACGACTCAGACTCCGATCACGGCTGTATATTACTATATACATGTATGTATTCGAGTATGTATAGTTATTAATATGTATTTTTACAACTTATATTAATAATTTAGTTTTGCCCGATGGTTGACTGGTAAATAATGCTATTAGGCATAAAGTTTGTCATGTGTACATTATGTTTGATGTGCCAAAGCTTAAACAAATAAATAATCCTACATCTCGTAATTTCTTTTTAATGACGATTGTAAAGAATTGTAATAATCATAAAAAACTTAGACTTGACCTTAGTCTTGAATACGGATTTTAGAGTTCATGAGGCATTTAAAAAAATATGTATTTTATAGATTGATAGGTCGGTGATCTTGTTAAATATAGTTTGGGAACCGCTGATGTTGCAGTGTTGAGAGTGGTGTATGCGTGACGTGGTTCATATTTTAATGGGACATTATGGGATGTTTGTTAAGATTTGCGGTAGGATCGTTTATTGTGTTTGAATTTATATTTTTTTACTTTTTCTCTCTCTGAATTAAAATTATCATCACGACAGTGCATGTCGTGATAATTTTAACATATTTAAATTTGAGTTATGCTAATAAAAGCAAGTGCGGTGTAGGATGACCGCTTACAAAAACGAACTCGATGCAGGTCGCATCTAACAGATCTTACTGGATATCTCTGGGATCTCTGGTATATTAAGCAGTGGACGTACTATCGCTGACGATGTTGATGGATGGTTATATAAGGCAAAGTTTATTATTGCGCGTATTACTACGGAGTTATTCCTTTGAACACAAGTATTTTGAAATCTCATATTTAACAATACAACTCTGTATACTCTCACTTTTAAAGATATAAATAAGAATAAAACTCAGTACCTGTACACACGATCGTAAAAGTTGCGTAAATATTTTAAATTTCACTATAATTTTGTTGGTACATACTGTTATGTATATATGTCAGATTGACAACTGACAGGATCGTATTGTGATATTATATTTGTTCTTTATAAATTCTTAAATGAGGTTCATTTCGCTTCAAGAAATAAAAAAAATATTGTATCTATTCTTCTTTTGGGGTATAAATGATTGACTAGCCCGATGGCGCATTCGGTAGCGTTGGATCTTATGCAACAAGGGTCGTGAGTTCGATCCCCACCTGGGACAAACATTTATGTGATGAGTATGTATTTGGAGTTAAGTCATTGTATGAAGTGTTGTGTAATTTTTTTTATAGCGTAGTTATTTTATTTTATATACCAGCGGATAATAATTATACCCCTCCCACCAGGTACCGACAGACGAATTATGGACAAAAAATCCCCTTTCTTGGGTAGGCCTATCCGGGTATCCAACAGCAGACTTCTGATGGCTTATATGACGAATTGCATAGATATACGAGTGAAGTTTCTTAATTTTATATCTAACAATTAATACATGATTACAAACACCAATAACATTCAGGTATTATTATAGTACAGACGGCGTGATTGTAGCCTCGATATGTTAAAAACTCTTCGCATATACTTTAATAAATTACCACCGACAAAAAGACGCGAATTCTAAGATCTAGAAAAAAAAGTTTGGTGTTCTTTTAGACGATAAATGATTGTACCATATATTCAACTATTTCTACTCAGTAACAATTATATCGTTAATTAGCTACTTAACTCTAGAAATAATAACAACATTGTAAGAAGTTGAAAAGCCTCGTCGCCAACAATACGTTGTTTTTAACTTTAACTGCACGTTTTTTGTTAAAAAATAACCGCGGTTGAGTTGACGAGGTTTGCGCCAGTCGATGCGTCTTTGTTTTTAAATGTTCGTCGTTTGTTTTATGGTGCGGTGAGCGTATTATGTTGTTTGTTTTTAAAATAATTAACGGGCTTACTTGTAGAATTATGAAGGCCTTATTCGGGAAGGAGTGGCGTGTTTCGCACTGCAGGTGGTCCAGCGATCGATTTTCATTTGGATAGAGTATCGTATTAAAGATGTTGTTACTTTCGCTATATAATTACTTTGGTATTTTTTATTGTAATTAAATTGATTATATGTTTAAAAATGGTTATGACCTATGTGCTAACTTACACACGTTTCAATTTAAGGTTTTTAGACATAACCCTACACAGTAGAAGGAGGATACAATATCATATCAGCCATTAGAAGTCCACTGCTGGACATAGGCCCACATCTTTTCGGAACTTGCATTTTTCGCTTGGCGGAGGACTGCTTTACCGTTGTGCTACGAAGACCTTAGTAGACACGTCAAACTGTTCATATATTCCTTTAAAATATAGTCTGATTAGAATGACAGATGTCAATGTAGCACCGACGCACGGATTATTTGCTTGTAATAAGGTCTCACACATAAAATATTATTTAAATAAATTAAGATTAAAACCACTAAATTAACATAAAACCATCTTCTGTCACATATAAGACTGACAGCTGTCCGCTTTGTGAAGCTATATTTTAGGGACTATAGCGTTATTTTGTGCTAAAAAGTCAGCGCCATCTATTAAATTTACTAGGTAATTACTGACAATCAAATGTCATACTTTTACATGTCATCTGCAATACTAATGAACCGGGAAGTCTCTCTTGACTGTTCACCTGTTCCATCACTAATGGAAAAAAATGAACAAAAGGCTAAAAGTCAACGCTTGCATATTAAACGGACGATTTCCTTATACGGAGTAGATTTAAAACTTTAATGTTCCGATGCGTTAATGTTTTATTACTAAAAAGCACGTCGAAGGCACTTGTAGTTTATTTTTTCTATTTGTAGAGTTTTTATGACTTCCATGTACCTACAGCTACGAAATGATCTACACATATCGGCAAAAAAATCATAAAAGCTTAAAATTGGCTGAGAAATGTTGATAAATTCGTATACAATATTTTGTTGACATTTTGGGATTCACTGTTTAAAATAAAACTGAGTTTTACCTAATAAATAAATGTTTTGAAACTTGATACTTATTAGTTTTTAAAAACTATATATATATATATATATATATATATATATCTTATTGAAATATTTTACAATTATTGATCCTCTGTTTTCTGAAGTCCGTAATATAAGTGTTTTAAGCGACTTATCACAGAATCAGGTCAATATACATGATGTTATAGGAATTTATTTATTAACTTAATTATTTTATTGACTAAATAAATAAATAAACATAAATAATTAACTGAAAATATGGCGACGCATAATCTGTGCTAATTCATTTGTAAATGGTATTATTTTTTTTCCGTTTCACGTTAAATCTATCCATTCAATCCATTTAAGGTATCACCATCTGGTTTTATAACGTCGCATAAAACGATAAAGGTAAAAATAAGTTTTTGTCGCGACAACATCGAAAAGTCTATTATTGATGATGATCGAATAGGATCTTTAAAAAAGGTGATAACATCGATCAATCGTTATGTAGGTACGTTACATAAACGATAAATTACAATTAATAACTAATTTGTTATCAACAAAAAAGTGTTAACCTTTTTTGTGACTGTGACCTTTGATCGATCTCGGTTCGTGCTAATATCGGTAATTTTGAATTAAATTACGCATTTGAATTTTGTTACAATGGAGTCTTCACTTTTTGTTTTGTTATTTATATTTTACTTATGGTCAGAATAAATCCAATAGAGAATGCTCTAAAATAGCCTTTGATGGCGTCATTCTGTCGAATTATTTATATTTTGTACCTA